>JARVJN010000397.1:0-10240 GCA_031763805.1 Argolebias nigripinnis
AAGTTTGAGTCTGATTTTAAATTTGATAAACAGATCAGCAGTGTTGTTCAGAAAAGTTTTTATCAACTTCGCCAAATAGCAAGTGAAACCAATGCCTCCTGGTCAACAGAAAGCCAAAGGCAATCACATCCATCTCGCACTTGCTGAAGGACGTATCCACCGGGACCAACCCGAACAATGAGATGAGTGGTGATGGGTGAACAGATTTGCCACATACTCCAGAGAAAATGTTAAATATAGATTGCCAAAAAGTCTGCAGTTTGGGACAGGTCCAGAATGTATGCATGAGTGTAGCTGGAGTTTGTCTTCAACGGTTGCATGCTGGTTCCAGATCGGCCTTGATCTTGGACAGCTTGTCTTTGGCCCAGTGCAGCCTGTGCACTACTTTGAATTGAATTACAGCAAGTCTCAGACAGATTGAAGATGAGTAAATGTTCATAATAATCCTTCTCCAGATTGAGTCTGAGTTCCTCCAAGTCCGCTTCCCATTTCAGTTTAAGGGAGTCCAAGCTGGACTCATGGTATGAACTAAGCAGTGTATAAATTTTGCTGAGGGCCCCCTTAGTATCAGACCTGCATTCCAAAATCTTAGCCACAAAATGTTTAGAGGGGTACAAAGGGAAACAGTCAGAGTTAGGCCTCACCAAATTTCTCTGCTGTAAATATCTTTTTGAAAAATGGGACTTGTGAATACCAGCTGTTCAAAAGAGGAAAATCTATGATCAACCTAGAGATCACACAGTGAATACAAGACCTTCAAGACCCTTCAAGACCAAGGTGTCAAAAGCTGTATCAGCTTCTGAGGTAGTGAACATGTGATTATTTGACACAGATGCCAGAAACAGTAATTCTGTAAAGTTAAATGGCCTCCTGAACTGACTCCAAATCTTAACCATCCAGATCACAGTTGGGTTAGAAGTGTAGATTGATATTGATTGTTTAAAGGACAGCCGAAAGCAGAGTCAAGCAGAAAGAGAGCTGGATCTGATTGAGGCCCTTTCCTAGGCCGCCCAACTAGGAGAAGGGCTGTCCTTACCCAACCAGAATAAAAGAGCTCTGATATTAGCTGCCCAACAATAGTGCATGAAGTTAGGAAGTGACGTGTCTCCAAGTCTGCGGGGCAGAAATAAGACCCTCTTGGCAATCCATGGATGATTTTTATTCTAAATAAACCCTGATATTGTTCAGATTGATAAAGAACGATTTAGTGAGAAAGATTGGCAGATCCTGAAACAGGTATGAAAAAATAAGGTAGGATATTCATTTTTAAAGAGTTAATTATATCCCCCCACCTCCCCCCCAAGGGTGTGAGGCAGAGACTGCCATCCAACAATGTCCTGTATAAGGTTCGCCATGGGAGGCAGATAATTGGTTTTATAGAGGTTCTTATGAGCTCGAGTTACCCAGATCCCAAGGTAGTTAAATTTATTTAAACTAATTTTAAAAGGTATAGTGTCCAAACTTTTCTTTTCTATAGAGGTCACAGGCATCAGTTCACTGTTTTGAAGATTACCTTATTATAACCAGATAATCTTCCAAATTTTTGAAGCAAGTTTAATTCAGGGACACTTGTAAGGGGATCTGGAAAGCATGTCATCCGCATATTCATTCAACCTTTATTTAGACAGGTTAACCCCATTGAGCCTTGTGGACGCGTTTACAAGAAAGACCTGATTTCTTTACATTTCCCTTTCCCATAATGCTTAGCGGTATGTTAGTGTTCTGGCCGCACCATGAGTGAGATGGAAGTCTGTGCTATAGACCTGCCTCTTGTGTGCTATTAAAGTTTGGGTGTTTCCTGTTGTGAGGCTCAGAGTGTCTTCATTGGGTTTAACTCACACATTGTAAAGACGGTAGTCACAGAATATGGTGGAACACATGTGCTCTCCGTTTAAGAAATTCATTCCATAGTTTGAAGCCAACGTGCATCATGGATGGGAAATAACGGCAGGTTGGATCGGAAAATCCGATCCGTAAATTATGCTGGTATCGGAGGCCAACACCGATACTGGATCAGCCCCATCCCTAATCTTGAGTCTCCCTCAAATTTTTTTTATAAAAAAATGAAGACGCAACAATTTATTTAGATCGTTTATATCTTTGGTCAAACTCGGGTCAAAGCAAGACAATCCACAGTCTGAGCTCAGTGCACGACAGCTCAAGTTTTACTACTTAGTCACAGACAATAAAAACTAAACGAGTGTCAGTTAAGGATCTAACGAGATCGTCTGTTTCTAACGAGGTCCACTTCTCAGCTCTGACTGTATCAAACACAAAGACTTTCCTTTGTTTCTCACAGGAAAACCCTTTTCTAAAAACAAAGACTCGAGTTTAAATTAAACTATAATGCCATCTTTACTCAACAAAGTCATCATTTTAAAAAGGGGATACGAAATATAATTAATATTTGCCTTATTAGATTGCTGCTAAAGAGTAAATAATCAAAGTCTGCCCATTAGAAATTAAAATGACATTAGCTCCTCTCTGGTTTATTGCTCGGCCAAGCCATTATTCAACTGTTTCAGATGTCGGGGATACAAAGTCTTTAATATACTTAAGCTCATTAATGTAAATCATATTTGGCTATGGATGTCCAATAATCAGAAAGAATATTTCAACTTGTAATTTCCCATCTATAAAAGCAGTCCCATTAGGGAAGGAGGCTCGTGGAAAGGACAGCTCTGTGAGCTCATTGATTTTTTTTATCTCTGCATTCTGAAAAGCCTGCTAATGTCGTCATGGACTGCTCATCAATCTATATTTTTATCTGATTCAATAACGTGCCTATTCATGTGGCCTCATTTGTGAAATAAATTGATTAAATTAGGATTATACAGGCGGGATGGAGACTGGAAGCAATATCATTTCAACTGATTACTGGAGTTTAATGAAGGACTTTGAAAAGTTTACTCATCAGATCGACAACTGGTAAACGTGATTTTATGTTTCTGTTATTTTTCCTTAAGGTGTTTACAGAAACGAGCCATTGTTGTAAACAACAACAAGGTGAAACTGGTGACACATACATTGAAAAAGACCTGCTACCAACACCTGCTTCAGGTCCACTGGTCCACCCACATTGAAAACGCTGAGGTTCATCGTAGAGTCCTCACTGGAGACCATGACGGCTTCCCAGCACAGATCAAGAGGAGGAAAGTGGGAGACTGCAACGAAATGAAGACTCACTTGTCTGCTGGCTTCCTTCCTTTCTTAGATAGATAAATTTATTAATACCCTGATGCTGCTCAATAATCCAGGTAGAAAAAAAAAAAAGCTAAGTCTGGTCCTCTGGACATTCAAACAAAACAAAAAAGAGAAATGTTTTGTCTTTCCTCTGAAAGACTTCCTCAGTCTGAGGTGCTGTATTCAGCTCAGTCTTATAAATAGCACCCTCTCATTATGCGTAGATGCATAATAGATGCGACTTAAAAAAAGGTGCAACACATTTATGGATTTTTCCAATTTATTGCCAATAATTGGACAAAGCGACTTATAGAGAGGTGTGAGTTATCAGGCGGAAAATACGGTATTTGTCTCGTTTGTCTCTGTGTCCCTGTGATGGACTGGAAACCTGTCCAGGGTGTCCCCCACCCCTCACACAGTGATTGCTGGACATGGGCACTGGCGACGGATGGATTATCGCGCATGAACTTTGACGTTTTGAACCTCTTTGACTATGGCTGCCTCAGAGGAGTTGACGGGGGAGAGGGCGGACTCCAGAAACCATCTTATCATCATCAAACTGGTTGGCCCACTATGTGAAGGTGCTAATTGTGCGACTGAGATTGTTGTGGCTCCTCCAACTGAAGCAGTCTTTTGGATGAAGGACGAAACGTCTCAACACAAAGGAACTGCCCGAGGACCTGACTGAAGTGGACAGTGATTTTAAACTGGATGCTCAGATCACACCAGTGACCAAGTCCAGCTTCCATCACCCGAGACAACTGGCCACGGTCAAACATCATTCAGAGATTTTAATCCATGCTTCCATCACAACTGGTCTGGACTACTGTAATCCACTTCATGTGGGCCTGAGCCGGTCCCTACTGACTGGACTTCAGCTGGTCCAGATGCTGCTGCTCGCCTTTTAACTGGTACCAGGAAACCAGAACACAGCACCCCTGTTCTAGAACCACTACACTGGCTCCCAGTTGGTTTCTGGATTAATTTGAAGGTTCTTGTATTTGTTTTCAAATGTCTTCATGGCCTCACAGTAACTGTCCGACCTGCTCCAGATGTTTCCTCTCGGGCCAGCAGATCAGCTGCTGATGGTTGTTCTTCATTAATCTTCTCTGAAGACACTTTTTTCTCTTTGGCCTTTAACTCAGTTTGAGATGTTGTTACTGTTTGTAAGTTATTGTTTTTATTGTTTTACTGTTTGATGTTTTATGATTTTAACAGTTCATTACGTTTATGGTCTCTCAAAGTCAAAGTCAACTTTATTGTCAAAACTGCAATATGTACAGGACATACACAGAATTGAAATTGTGTTTCTCTCAGTCCCTCAGTGCAACAGTAACCATTTAAACACTAAAACACCTAAACGTTTAATAAACATAATCATAAAATGAAATAATAAAAGTGTAATACTGTCCTGAGTTTCTGTTGAGTTTATGGTTTTTGTGCTTGTGTGTGTTAGTGTGCAGCACTTTGGCCAACGGTGTTGTTTGTAAAGTGCTTTATAAATAAAGTTGTATTGTTGGATTTTTTAACTTGCATTATTGAGCATGAACTTTGACACCTGTGTGAAAGTTTAATGAACCGGCCCCCATCTTTCTGAACGGACGAGAGACACCATCTGACTGAGCGTTTGTCTGAAGCCCGGCGCTCAGTTTGAAGGTTGTGTCGTGAAAAATCATTTTCCCCCCGGGATGTATGGAACTAAGCAGCTTTCTGCCGGCGTGCTGTCTGCAGCGAGAGCCCAGGCCTTCTCAGAGCACAACAGTGAGCAGGAGACCGTGAAGCTTTAGTCTGCACAAACTCTCGCAGCGACTCGTCTCAGTCCAGGACGCCTGTCCACAAACTCTTTGTGTCCTCCTTTGTCTTTATGTAAAAACCAATGATGTGTTATGTAAAAATCCCACAGGCTTGATTTAAATGCTTGGATATCCTCCATGCTAGCTTAGTTATACTCCAGTGCATCGGACCTAAAAGCGCACGGACGCTGCATGAAAAGCAAATGGAAATGCAGCCGTAGCTTCTCAGATAAGAAATTATGTCATGCTTTTTTCTCTTATTGTATTGTTATAATAATAAATTAAAAAGGCTGCGCAGATGTTTCTTTTTTTATAGTAATACAATCGCAGCATCCGCTCTTTACAGAGCGGTTTAAGACGAGGGAGCGGGTCTGGTGCCGGGATCAACGGAGGCAGCAGAACCACGTCTGCTGTCCGGCAAATGTCCGGCCCTCAGAAGAGTGGGAGGAAAAGAGGATTTGGAGGGGGCCCCGCAGGACTGCAGCAAGTCCAGGCGCTCCTTTGAGTCCAGACAGACGAAGGAGTAAAACTGGCATCGCTGCATCACGACAAAAAAACAGAGAAGGTCCAAAACGGTTCAGATTCATCTTTAACAAAAAACATTCACGAGTCGCTGCCCGTCCCTGGTTCAGACGAGCGACTCAGACCAACAGTTTACACCACTGTGACCGTCAGGAGACACCCGGACCGTGTCTTATCAGGGCTTCATAATAAACTGAACTAATGTCTCACAAGTGGGAACTAATCAGACGAACAAGTCAGCCGGATGCCTCTCAGGTTCAACCCATAAAGACGCCGTGTGTCCACTAATGAGCAGCTCGTCAGGAGCTCTCTCATTAGATTAAACTCAGCCTCGTCAGTTTAATCTCCTAATTACATTTCTGGAGAAAGAAACCTCCTGAAAGTAATGTGTGACCCCGTGGAAATGACTTTTAGTTTGTTTGTGGAGCACTGTGTGAATAACTATAAGACATAAGATCTTTGAAACGCCTCCAGAGAAGCTCAGGGTGGAGACATGAACGTTCAACAGCTCTGGTGAACATTCCTGCAGTCAGCAGGAAAAACCAGCAACGTCTGTGGCATTGTGCCGTGATAAAGCTGCAGTTTTTAGGGTGGCCTTTAATTGTGGTCGGCCTGAGGCTCACCTGTGCAGTAATCGTGCTGACTCACCTGTGAGGAGGACGGATCATCTCACTAACAGATTTACACAAATCTTTGAACAATATTTGAGAGAAAAAGTCTTTGTTTTGTAGAAAACGTCTCCGATCTTTGAGTTCAGCTCAAGAAAAATGAGAATAAAAATAAAATTGTTGCATAAAATTTTTGTTCAGTATATAAAACATGCTAATTTATTTTGTTCAGTGTCTAAAACATAAAACATAGTCCTCCTTGAATCTCCACCTTATCGTGGTGGAGGAGTTTGTGCGCCTGAATGATGCTATGGGAGCTCTGCTGTCTGGGACCATTTGAATTGTCCCTGGTAGGGTCTCCTAAGACAGATTGGTTCTAGGTGACAGGCCAAACAAAGAACGATTCAGACGACTCTTATGGACATGAAACACAAGGAACTATGTGTCCCTTGCCCGGATGTGGGTTACCGGGGTCCCAGTCTGGAGCCAGGCCTGGGGGAGGAGCTTATTGGTGAGTGTGTGGTGACTGGGTCTGTACCCATGTGGCCCGATCGAACTCAGCCCAAATGAGCAACATGGGTTTACCTTCCTGTGGGTCCACCACCTGCAGGAGGGGCCAAATGAGTCAGGTGCATGAATCCATGGGCAGTGGCTGGAGGCGGGGGCCTTGGTGCTCTGACCCTGGCTTAATAAAGCTGCTCTTGGGACATGGAACGTGACCTCTCTGGTGGGGAAGGAGCCTGAGCTTGTGCGTGAGATTGAGAGGTACCGACTAGATCTAGTTGGGCTCAACTCAACACACAGCATGGGCTCTGGAACTGAGCTCCTTGAGAGGGGCTGGACCTTATTCCACAGTTACTCATGGTGAGAGGCGTCGAGCTGGTGTGGGTCTACTCTTAGCCCCCCCGACTGGGTGCCTGTGTGTTGGAGTTTTCCCCGGTAGAGAGGGTAGTTTCCCTGAGCCTTTGGGTGGAAGGACGGGCCCTGACTGTTGTTTGTGCCTATGTGTCGAATGACGGTTCAGAGTATCCGGCCTTCTTGGAGTCCTTGGCAGGGGTGCAGGAAGGTGAGCCAGCTGGGGACTCATTTATTCTGCTGGGGGACTTCAATGCCCATGTGGATAATGATAGTGAGACCTGAAGGGGTGTGAATGGGAGTAACAGACTCTCTGCTCTGAACCCGAGCGGTGTTCTGTTGTTGGACTTCTGTTCAAGTCACAGTTTGTCCATCACAAACACCATGTTTGAACATAAGTGCACTTGGCACCAGGATGCCCTAGGTCATAGATTGATGATGGACTTCATAGTCGTGTCATCTATTTGCAGCTGTTTGTTTTGGACACAGCTGAAGAGAGGAGCTGAGCTGTCAACTGATCACCACCTGGAAGTGAGTTGGATCAGATGGCTAGGGGAAATGCCGGACAGACCCAGTAGACTTTGCTGGGAACACCTAAGAGAAGAACCCATCAGAAAAATCTTCAACTCACACCACCGGGAAAGCTTTAACCACATCCCAGCTGAGGTGGGGGCATTGAGTCAGAGTGGGCCATGTTTTGTGACTCAACTTTTGAAGTGGCTGTCTTGAACTGTGGCTGCAAAGTTGTCGGTGCTTCTCGCGGTGGCCAACCTCGAACTCGGCTGTGGACACGCCAGGTTAGGGAGGTTGTCAAGCTGAAGAAGGAGTCCTATCAGTCATTGTTGGCTGTTGGGACTCCGGAGGAAGATGAGGAGTACCGGAGGGCAAAACGGTTCACAGCATTGGCTGATGCTGAGGCAAAAGATTGGATGTGGGAGGAGTTCGGTGAGACCCTGGATATTGACTCTCGTTCGACTACAAAGAGATTCTTGCAAACCATCAGGCGACTGAGGAGGAGGAAACAGTTCTTTGTTCACTGTGTTCATCAGGAGATGGAAAAAATACTTCTCGGACCTGCCCAATCCCACCAGCACATCTTCCATGGAGGAAGCTGAGTCGGGGGACTTTGGGGTGGGTCTGTCCATAACCGTGGCTGAGGTCGCTGAGGTAGTTAAAAAGCTCCATGGCAGCAGGTCTTCAGGAGTGGATGAGATTCACCCTGATTCCCTTAAGGCTCTGGAGGTTATGGGGCTGTCTTGGTTGACACGCCTTTGCAACATTGCATGGACATCAGGGACAGTACCACTGGATTGGCAGACTGGGGTGGTGGTTCCCCTCTTCAAAAAGGGGGAGCAGAGGGCGTGCTCCAATTATAGGGGCATTACTCTCCTTAGCCTCCCTGGTAAGGTCTATTCAGGGGTACTGGAGAAGCGAGTCCGATCGTTGGCCGAACTTCAGATCCAAGAAGAACAATGTGGGTTCCGTCCTGGCCGTGGAACACTGGACCAGCTCTTTACCCTCACTAGGGTCCTCGAGGGGTCATGGGAGTTACCCCATCTAGTCTACATATGTTTTGTGAACTTGGAGAAGGCATTCGACCATATTCCTCGGGGTACACTGTGGTGTGTGCTCCATGAGTATGGGATTGGGGGCCCATTGTTACCGGCTGTTCAGTCCCTATACAAGTGGTGTGAGAGTTTGGTTCACATTGCCGGTAGTAAGTCGAACCCCTTCAGGGTGGGAGTTGGACTCCTCCAGGGCTGCCCATTGTCACAGATTCTGTTCATAACTTTTATGGACAGAATTTCTCGGTGCAGTCAGGGGGCGGAGGGAGTCCAGTTCAGTGGCTTCAGGATTCCATCTCTGTTCTTTGCAGATGATGTGGTCCTTCTGGCGTCATCGTGCCGTGATATTCAGCTCTTGTGCCTTACCAGCTGGTGGTAAGACCCTGAAACAGGTTTCAGTACACAGTGAGAAATTATTTTGAAGTCTCGGGTGAATTAAAAAAATACTGATTATTAAAATTATCAAATTAAACGATATACTGTATATGTATATGTACCGGTAAATCCTGCTAAAGAACTTTTAATGAACTTTAGTTCACAATTAAATCTGTGATGAACCAGATTCTACAAAAACATTTATATTTACATTTTATAGTTTTTCGTCATCATTTGATGTATTTGCACTGTCTACTTTTATTGTTCAATATAAATATGTGGTTTTGTTTCTTGTATATAGATTATTTTATTTTGATTTAAAGTTTAATTATTGTTTTGTGATTTGTACATCTGTGTGTTAGAGAATAAAGTTGAACTAAAGACTGTTTCTCTTCTTTAAACGTGTTTGAGGGAAATATTCCTGAGATCCAATAATTTTGTGTATTTTTATGATTTTTCAGCTGAGTTAACTTTAACAGATTATTTAATAAAGTCATTAAAGTGAAAACAGGATTTCATGATGAAGCCGGCACCGTTTATTTATTTTATTTCTTTATCTCCACTGATTAAAAATATACATTTTTTTATACATTTTTAAAAACCATTTCCACCCTCCGTTCCAGACCTGCCCTGGTCTGCCTGTCTGACGGGATCGGGGTTCGGCCTTCATGAGCAGGCAAGGCTGGGGTCCGGGCAACGGCCTTCTGCAAGTCAGCAGCTCATATGATCCTCTGTGGTGACCAGCGGAGCTCGGAGCTGGGGAGATGACACCCTGCATGGCCTGAGGGGGCTCTGAGGCTCCGGTGAAGAGGACCAGGGAGACCAGCAGAGCTCCATCTAACTTGCTCTGAATTTTGTCGTCAGCCACCAAACACAAAAAAGGGCCTGCACATTAGACCACGGTGTTGTCATTGTTGTTTTTAAAATCTTTAAAATACGTCCAGTCGCTCCTCAAGTTCGAACACCAGTAATTGCAAAAGGCGGATCGAGTGTTGTGAAAATTCTCAAACCCCTCTAGTGACCCCGCCCCCTGACCAATCAGTGACCGACAGTGTTCTGATGTCACGTTTTGGTGCCAGCTCAACTTGCTTGGTACCCTAGAGAAGAAGGGACCAAAAAATGGTGCCGGTTCCACAAAAATTCATAGCGGAAAAGGGCTCAAAACCGTAGCGAACTGAGTCGAGTCGTGTTGATGGAAAAGGGGCATATGTCTCTTGGTTGGCCTGGGAACGCCTTAAAGGTCCACTGACATCATCTTACATATTTGCATAAAATGATAGAAGATATATATCTTTTATCATTCAACTATGTTTGTTTTTGCAAACAAAATGATAAATTA
>JARVJN010000452.1:694653-707942 GCA_031763805.1 Argolebias nigripinnis
GACAAGCAGAGGTAACTCGTTCCAGAGTCTTGGGCCTGCTACAGAGAAGGCCCTGTCACCTCTGCGCTTAAGACGAGATCCTGGAACTGTTAGAAGTAACTGGTCCACTGACCTCAGAGCATGTGGTGGGATATACGGTCGGTTAGCAAGAGAGATAGGGAGGGGTGGGGGGTGGGGGTTGTTCAGCGATTTGTAGATATACAGTACAGGAGAGTTTTGAACTGGATTCAGAGATGAACCAGTAGCCAGTGCAGGGAGGCCAAGACTGGTGTAATGTGTTCTCTTTTCCCTGTACTGTTTAAAAATCGGGATGCTGCAATCTGGACCAGTTGTAAACATGCAATGGTGGTCTGACTGATACCAAACAGGTGTGAATTGCAGTAATCAAGCCTAGATGTAATAAATGCGTGACTTACTGTCTCCAGGTTAGTTTAGCATAATACGGGTTTCAGCTTAGACAGTCGCCTCATCTGGAAAAAAACAGGAATTAACAGTCATGTTTACATAACTGTTGAGTTTTATGGAAGGATCCATGATCACGCCCAGATTTATGACTTTTTTGTTTTTCCGAGAGCGCTAGGACAGAAAGGTCAATGCAGTGGTTGGTGATCGTGTCATTTGGAGGTAACGACATGGCCCAGGATGGACCCCTGAGGAACCCCCCATTTAAGTGCTGCTGCTGCAGAACTAAAATTGTTGATGGAAACACAAAAGGATCTGTCAGTGAGATAGGATCTGAACCAATTGAGGGCAGAACCTGTGATGCCCACCCACTGCTAGCAATGAAGATCTCATGGTCAATGGTGTCGAAAGCAGATGTAAGGTCCAATAGGACAAGCAGCACAGAATCACCTGTGTCTGTGGATAAGATGATGTCATTAAAAACCTTCCGTTGGGCAGTTTCAGTGCTGTGGAGAGGTTTAAAGCCAGTTTGGAATAACTCAAGGATAGCGTGATCCTCCAGGAAGCACTTCAACTGGGACTCAACTATTTTTTTCAGACGTTTATAAACAAATGGGAGTCTGGTGACAGGCCTGAAGTTGGATACTACTGAGGGGTCAAGGTTAGTTTTTTTTCAGGAGAGGTTGAACAGCAGCATGTTTAAAGGTTTTTGGCACCACGCCAGTGGATAAACTGCTATTTACAATAGCAAGAATGGAAGGACCTAGAGTAGGAAAAACCTCCTTTAGTAGCCGAGGGGGGACCACATCAAAGGGGGAACCAGATGGTTTCAGGCTGCACATGACCTGCTCTAGAGAAGACAGAGAGATTGGTTCAAAATGGTCAAATACAGCAACAGATTGAGGTGAGATGGATGGATCATGAGTTGGAGGAGAAATGAGAGCCCGGGTGGTCGCAATTTTTTCTAAAAAGAAATTTAGGAAGTTCTCGCACAGCTCAGTTGAGGCTCCCAGGGGTGATGGTTCAGTGACGTGGAGAACAGAACTCGAGGATTGTGAGAGTTTGAGACAATGATATCAGAGAAGTACAGTATTGGGATTTAGCAGTTTTTACGTTTGTGTTTATTGTCAGTCGTTTACATGTTTTTGTTTACTTTTCTGATTGTTGGGTCCACCAACAGCTTCTGAAACGACCCAAACCGACACGAGTCCTGGTCCAGAACTAACTAAATGTCTGAACCCAAACAGTCAGAACAAGAGTTGAAATGGTTCAGAGAGAAACTGAATGTCTGGAAGCAGGACTGGACTCAGGAGAACCTGATCAGAACCACAGCTTGATGTCTGACCCAGTTCTGGTGCCAGACCCAGAACCTGAAATTGCTCCATATTTTCTGAAGGACTTGTGGACTCTGGAAACCGCATGAAAAGCTTCCAATGGCTGAGGGAGCTGTCAATCAAACAAAGCTGCTGGTTTCCATGGAAACCAGGTCGATAAGATGAGCTGATTGGAGCAACAGCCAGAGGAAACACCAAACAACTGACCGTTGGACCGGTACCGGCCCAATGACCCGGCTCACCTCTCCCACTTGGTCCTTGGTGGCTCGGACGCTCTGGAACTCCTTCTCCTTGGCAGCGGCCTGGCTCTTCTGCACCTCCTCCTCGTTTTCCTTCTCGAAGAACTGACTCTTGGCCCGCTCCTCCAGGTCAGCGACCTCCTCAAACTCGATCCAGTCCTGGAGGAACAGACAGTTAGACACGGACCGGATCGGCGTGTAACAGCACGTGTGCGTGTCTCCTCACCGTCATGCTGTAGTACCAGCGGCGGTGTGTCACCTTCTTGCTCGCCACCTTGCCGGCATGGTTCTGCCTGAAGTGCCAGTCCAGGTGGTCGGCGTACATGTCGGTCTGCGTGGTGGTGAAGCGCATGCTGCACAGGCAGCACTGGTTTCCTGAGTACAGCTTGGTCACCACGCTCTCATAGCGCCTGGGGGGGACACGGGGACAGGATGAGACCAAATGTAGGCGGTCCCAATAGAAACTCAGCCCGGGCCAGAACTCGTACATGTGAGACGATGTGTTCACGGATCATACCATATTAGCACCTGAGCTAACGTTCTATATACTAGCTCCCGAGCTAAGGCCCTATATACTAGCTCCCGAGCTAACGTCTTGTATACTAGCTCCTGAGCTAACGTCCTATATACTAGCTCCCGAGCTAACGTCCTATATACTAGCTCCCGAGCTAAGGCCCTATATATTAGCTCCCGAGCTAACGTCTTATATACTAGCTCCTGAGCTAACGTTCTATATATTAACTCCCGAGCTAACGTCCTATATACTAGCTCCCGAGCTAACGTCCTATATACCTGCTCCCGAGCTAACGTCCTATGTTAGCTCCAGAGCTAAGGCCCTATATACTAGCTCCCGAGCTAACATCTTATATACTAGCTCCTGAGCTAACATCCTATATACTAGCTCCCGAGCTAACGTTTTATATACTAGCCCCTGAGCTAACGTTCTATATATTAACTCCGGAGCCAACGTCCTATATACTACCTCCCGAGCTAACGTCCTATATACTAGCTCCCGAGCTAACGTCCTATATACTAGCTCCCGAGCTAACGTCCTATATACTAGCCCCTGAGCTAATGTTCTATATATTAACTCCCGAGCTAACGTCCTATATACTAGCTTCCGAGCTAACGTCCTATATGTTAGCTCCCGAGCTAAGGCCCTATATACTAGCTCCCGAGCTAATGTCCTATATACTAGCCCCTGAGCCAACGTCCTATATACTAGCTCCGGAGCAAACGTCCTATATACTAGCTCCTGAGCTAACGTCCTATATACTAGCTCCTGAGCTAACGTCCTATATGTTAGCTTCCGAGCTAAGGCCCTATATACTAGCTCTAGAGCTAACGTCTTATATACTAGCTCCTGAGCTAACGTCCTATATACTAACCCCTAAGCTAACGTTCTATATATTAACTCCCGAGTTAACGTCCTATATACTAGCTCCCGAGCTAACGTCCTATATGTTAGCTCCTAAGCTAAGGCCCTATATACTAGCTCCCGAGCTAACGTCTTACATACTAGCTCCCGAGCTAACATCCTATATACTAACCCCTGAGCTAACGTCTTATATACTAGCTCACAAGCTAACATCCTATATACTAGCCCCTGAGCTAACATCCTATTTACTAGCTCCTGAGCTAACATTCTATGCATTAGCTCTCCGAGCTAACGTCCCATTTGTTAGCTCCTGAGCTAAGGTCCGGTATATATTAGCTGCTGAGCTAAAATCATATTGGTGTAACCTCAGCTCCAAGCATCGGAGCAACCTGTCTGTTATTTACCCAGAATGCAGTGCGGTGTAAATAAAATTGTGACGTTTGAGCGTCATTCTATTTTAATATTAAAAGAGCCTACAGTATTTTTACGATCTTGTTTTTATATCTAAAGGACTTGTTTATCAAATAGGATCTTTTGTTCCAACTAACTGGAGATCCTTAAACTTTGGGTCAGAACCTGAGGAGTTACTTTAAGTGGTGAATCTATGAAAGTTCTGAACAGATCAATCCGCTCCTCTCCATAACTCACTGCTTCATGACTTCGATGCTGAAGCTGGTCAGATCTGGTAAGTCGTCCTCCTCTACCTCCGGCTCCTCTTCCTCTTCCTCCTCCACGGGTGGAGCCTGAGCGGCTGCAGAGGACTCTGCATAAAAAACATACATGTCACACCCGAAGGCCTCTCAGAGCGCGTTCAGAGGGACAGACTGGTCAGCTGACTCACCAGCGGTGGACGACGGCGCCGCGTCCGGCTGAGAGGACGATTTGATTATCCCAGTGGAGAGGAGTTTGGACAACAAGTCGTTGACGTCCACCTGACCGAAGTGGTTCTCTGGAGGAGGGACCGGATGAGCTGCAGGGACAGAACCTCAGGTTAATGACATCACTTCCTGTTTCCTGTTACAGATGGCTTAGAGCTTTAAGGACTTACTCTGCGGCCCAAAAGGCTCAGGGTTTTGAAGAAGGAAGGGCTGGTTCAGGTTACCCATCAGGTTCACCTGGACATTAAAAACAGAACCACCAGCAGATCAGAACCAACAGAGACAGATGTGGACACAGGAGTGGACGGACAGACAGGTGTGGACAGACAGACAGGTGTGGACTCACTGGCTGTTGCAGGGCCCCAGCGGGGGCAGCAGGGTTGTAGAAGGCCCCGGGGCCCGGCTGGCTGAACCGGACCGGCTGCAGGTTGAAGGATCCAGCCGGCTGCAGGTTGGGCCCCCCAGGGAACTGGGGGTTCAGGGGTTCCTGGAAATGTTGGGGGCCCATGCCAAAGTTCTGCTGGGGAGCCATGGGAGTGTCATAGATGGGCGGGGCCATTGGCTGCATGGGGGGCAGGTTGGGTTGGAGGGCAAACCTCGGGGGCCCCTGCTGGCCAGCGGGGTAATCGAAGTGTGGGGGCCCACCCTGAAGGGGCCCACCCTGTAGGGGCCCACCCTGTAGGGGCCCACCCTGAAGGGGCCCACCCTGAAGGGGCCCGGGCACATCAAACCTGGGACCCAGCTGGGCAGGGCCGTCGAAGCGAGCAGGACCATCGAACCTCATCGGACCCATCTGATTAGGAGGCCCTTCAAAGTGCGGGGGCCGCGGCTGCTGGAAGCCCATCGGACCGGGGCCCATGTTGCTGAACCGAACCGGCCCTTCAAAGTGCTGACCCGGGCCCTCTAGGTGGCCTGACCCACCTGCCTGTCCCTCAAACCTGATGGGGGGCTGCTGGCCAATGGGTGCCCCGAACCTGACGGGCCCCTGAGGGGGGCCCTGATGGGGCCCCTGAGGGGGAGCCTGATGGGGCCCCTGAGGGGGACCCTGATGGGGAGCCTGATGGGGCCCCTGAGGGGGCCCATCGAACCGTCCAATGCCATCTCCTCTCATTGGGCCATGACCCATTTGGGGCCCGTCACTGGGCCTAGGACCTTCAGTTCTGTCAGGCACATTGTGGTGGGGCGGGCCCCCAGCATCAAACCTGAGGGCCGGGTGGTGCGACCCGTCAAACGGAGGCTCCTCGTAGCGTCCAGGGCCTTCATACCAGCCGGGTCTGTGGGGCCTGGAGGGGCCCATGTGTCCGGGTCCACTGTAGCGTGTTGGGGGTTGTCCTCCTTCATGAGGCGGGGTGTGTCCCGGGGACTCTTCCAGTGGACGGACAGCAGACAGGGGCCCCCCACGAGGTGGGCCCTTCAGGCTGGACTTGGAGGGAGGATGGGGGACTTCCAGGGGCGCATCATCTGAGTGTTCACTGTTTGGACTCTCGAAGCGTGGGACCGGACTCATGTCCGCCAGGTCCTTCTGATGCAGCGGAGACAGGCGCTCCCGCTCAAAACGAGGAGGCGGAGCCTCCAGACCACCTGGGCTGGGACACTTCCTGAGGCTTCCGGTGATGGAGGGAGGGGGTCCCTCGGCTCTGCGAGGCTCAGAGGGGGGGCCGTATCTCCGCGGAGCGTCGTAGCCGCTCTTCTGCTCCTCGTCGTACTGCTGGCGCTCCATCAGCGGCGACGTCCACTCCCGATCACCTGGAAACAACAGACACTTTGATTTACTGAAGGTCCCTGAACTTATCACATCGCCCTGACCGAGCTGTGAAATCCTACATGTCCCTGAACGCATCCTGTCCCTGACAGATATACTTCTCTCACCTGAATATAATTCATTACAAGTCTTTATTACGGATGCACCGATCCACTTTTTTTTTATACCTCCGATCCTGATGTCACCATCGTCATTGATTTTACACGAGGCTAGGCAAGTACAATGTGTACACACATGTGCATGCATGTCCAAAAAGACAACTTGAGGCAAGTTTTATTAATGTTGATAAGTTTCAAAGTTATGATTCTAACTAAGGGTGTTAAAGTTAACGCGTTAACGCATGAGATTAAAGTCCATGACCCACCATGTTTTCAAATTGCATCGCCATTAATATTTACTAGTGAAGTTCATAATGAAACCGGAGCGTTTATTGATATTGTAGAGAAATAACGCTAAATGTGTTATTTCATGATTTTTAGCATATTTTAACAGCAGCGCTCCGGAAAAGTCTGCCCCTCTCCATATATGGGCATTGACGTCACTCATGGATCCGCCTAGAATTCCGACAGTTAGAATGTGTGCCATGTCTCAACTAGAAGCGTTCTTATTGCTTACTAGAGTAGTTACGAATAAAAACTAAGAAAATGCCGAACCGATTTGTTGCCCAGCATTTGGATTTAAGGGGAAAAGTGGTACGAGACTGAAGGAAGAATGAGCCTCTCCCTGGGAAATGGACTCATCCCCCTCCAAGGACCGAGCAGCGAAGAAAGCCCAGACCTGGACAGTTGTAAGAAAACGGGAGGTTTTGCAGGTAAGACTTTGCTCAATTAAATTTTTGACATCAGAACAGAATGAATAATAGAGCAGGCTTTTAAATGTACCAGAGTTTGGTAATATTCACGCCACTTTTTCATGAAAATGTGTGTCGCTAGCCTGTGGCTGGTTATCATAATGCTAATGCTATGCTAGTTAGCATAATATGTGACTCAGCTGTGTGTCTGGGTCTGAGCTCTGTGTCCACGGCTGCAGCCACGATGACTGTTGGTTCTCATGTATGAGTGTGCGGGTCGAGCTCAGTGTCCGGTTCTGAGCTCTGAGTGTCCGGGTCTGAGCTGTGAGTGTGCGGGTCGAGCTCAGTGTCTGGTTCTGTGTCCGGGTCTGAGCTGTGAGTGTCCGGTTCTGAGCTCTGAGTGTCCGGTTCGGAGCTCTGAGTGTGCGCGGCTGCAATAGCGGGTGAAGTTAGGTTTTAGCAGCACAGTCACAATTACGTGTGTAAGGATGGAAGATAAAAAATGACTGGTTATGACTGCGCAGCAAAGTCGGAGCGTAAGATCCATTGCAGTGCCTTTTGAGTGGATCCTGTACTGACGTCACTTCGCACTTCGGCAATCTTTGGCCGGGTTTCCG
Organism: Argolebias nigripinnis; assembly: GCA_031763805.1. Taxonomy (NCBI): domain Eukaryota; kingdom Metazoa; phylum Chordata; class Actinopteri; order Cyprinodontiformes; family Rivulidae; genus Argolebias; species Argolebias nigripinnis. The sequence continues at coordinate 702,054 of JARVJN010000452.1, forward strand.
GTTATTTCCGGGACTCGTTGTTTTTGTTGTTGTTGTTTTTTTACACTCGCCTGGCCCAAATGCAAAAATGAAAATAGACATCATATTCTACTACAGTAATTGTCCAATATGGTGAATTGTTACTGTCACGGTGGGTGTTGTCCTTTAAAAACACATCTTTTTTCATTGGCTTTTAACCTAGAGGTAGTTAGCATCTCTGTCTTAATGTTGTATTCTTTTACTTGTGATGTTTTGATTATTTATATGATTGTTTTTTTGTTGTTTTTTTTTGCTTGTTTTTGTCTTTGTACAGCACTTCAGATGGCTGATATGTTGTATTTTAAGTGCTTTAGAAATAAATTGGTATGGTATGGTATGGTAAAGGGTCCGGCGTTAGGTTTAGGGTCTTGGTTCGGTTTAGGCACAAGGGTTAAGTTTAGGGTTAGTCCTCTGGGTCAGGTATAAGGTTATGTTTAGGAAAAGGGTTACATAGGCTGAAAAAATAGACACTTCCTGGTTTACCCCAGTGAGACACTGCCAATTATCAGCGAAAAAACGATAATAATGTACCTTTAAACCTGCTAGGAGGTACGTGGGACAGTTTCACCGCTACATATGGGTATGATAACAACTAATAACGGCCATTTAATGGACTGATAACATCCGAAGCCGCTGTCAAGATAGTAGATGGATGGATGGAGTATTCAACTATTTCTCAGTCCTTGTACTTATATGCCCCTGCTTTCAGTTTTCTTAGTTAGTTATGTAAATAACAAAAATCTAACGAGCTTTATAACAAGCTGTTGAAGTAGTTTATTTAAAGAATGTGTTAGAACTGGGATGTTTTGAAGACATAAAAAACAATGACTCACTTTGCTTTTAGTGCAGGTTATTGCTCAGACTCTGTTCAGAACAATAAATGCAGACAATCGAATAAGCTCTGACCTCTTACACCCTGAGATGAACCGTACACTTAAGAAAATAACAAAGACTGGAAAGGGTCTAAGTGTTATTTAACACCACAACAAGGAATATGATTCTGGCTTCCCTTCTGGTCTAAACATGAGATTTATTATCATCAGGCTTTGGAGAGGGTTAAATTGAAGAAACTTCTAGGCTAATTATTTGAGTCGTGACATGTTTGGTTATTGTCAATAAGCCCAGTTTATGTAACATTTATTGGACAAGCCTCCCAAAGGAAGAAAGACAATCCCTGTTTATCTAAAAACCCTCCACCGTTTCAACACTTATACAAGCCTCTGCTATGAGTAGGACACAAACTGCCATTCTAAATCCAGCAGGACTGTTCTTAAATTTGCTTTGCAGATCAGAGAAGGCTTTCCAAGACCAGTACCACTGAGATAAACCAGTGATTCCTCAACAAACATTTAACCCTTGACCTTGTGGCTGACGCTCGTATGGGATTTGTGGCGCTCCCATGAAAATCGTTTTATTAAAGCACGGGGAAGCATTGCGTTTGGAATGAATGGGCTTTTTGTCAGGACAACTGAAAGGTATTGGTCCCTTGTGCTTTAATAAAGGTCTCTCAGCTCACATCAGAGTGGCTCAGGTCCCTTAAGGTTGTGACTTCAACGCCAGCCAAGCAGTGATAGATTTATGTCTTACTGGCTGCTTCCTGAAGAGCACCTGAGTGTGTGGAGCTTCCACTAACTGTTTAACCCATTCAGGCCTCAGTCACACTCTGAACATTAGAACTGGTAAATGTTGCATTAGGTCAGATTTCAAATTTATGTATTTGAAATATGTATGTCTGCAGATAACCTAAGCTTTCCCAAAGTAACTGGGTTTAGAAAAAATATTTTATGTAGACAATGGGAAAGTTATGTGTTGACTGTTGACTGTGAAGGTAAAATCAGCAAACTCCTTGAATATGTGTAGCTCAGATAAATCTATTTACTGTATATCCCCATGGTGAACAACAGAATATGTGCATGATTTAAACAACGGCCTGCTCTGAAGTTTGTCTCATACTCAGCACACCAGAGGGAACAAACAATCAATGAAATGTAAAAATATGAGCTCTTTTATATGAATACACTGAAAGTCCTGAGTAATTAATCATTTTAAAATATACACTATGGTTACTTTTGACACTCAGCCACTTAAATTGTCCTTGTGAACTTTTTAGACAAATATTTAGCAGTAAGACAACTTTAGACACTGAGCTGCTGAACTGGGGACTGACGTTCACAGGGACACGGTTTATCTCCTGTGTGGGTTTGAACTTGCCTTCTGGCTGGGTCTTTGTCCACAGGGTTCATGGAGAGGCGGTTTGTCTCCTGTGTGGATTCGCATGTGTTTGGTTGTGCTTTGCAAGTACCATATTTTCCGCCGTACACGTCACTCTGGCCCATAAGTCGCATCAGTCCATATTTGTTTAATAAAGTGGAAAAATCAAGTTATATGTTGCTTCGCCGTATACGTCGCATCTATGCATCACCGCTGATGCATTGCGTTTGTTAAACGTCATTGCCGTCAACCCAGAAATGTGGGCCGGTGTTGTGCCAAAAATCAATGGGCTGCCTAATGGCGGCCGCGGGAGCATGCAAGGGAGGACTTTAACAAGATTAACACTTAAAAACAATTATTTGTTTGCTCAAAATCATAGTAAATGTGTGTCTCAGTCTAATGTTTGCTTAATAAAGGCACTTTCGCCGTCAAATCTACTGTATTTCAAAAGCCGATAAGCATGCACAAGATGAGTCACTGTGCAAATTTAACAAATAAATGCCTAAAAACAATTACAAAGTACCGGTACTTGTTTTCTCATAATTATAGTAAAGGTGTGTCTCAGTCTAACGTTTGCTTAATAAATGCACTTTAATTATCAAATCAGCTGAATTTCAAAAATAGTTATGCTGCCTCTGTGCTCCCGGGAGCGTGCAGAAGGAGGAAAAAAGGAGGAGGAACGCTGCTCGTTTCTTCGAAATTTCACAATAAAAGCACCTAAACAATTATTTGTTTGCTCAAAATTATAGCAAAGGTGTGACTCAGTCTAATGTTTGCTTAAAAAATGCACTTGAATGGTCAAATTAGCTGCATTTTGCTGGGACGGTGCAGCTCGTTTGACAGTGGGTCAGTCAAAGCAGCAAGCAGAATGAAGGTGGGGAGACTATGGCAAGCCAATTGTATCATTAAAAGCTGGTGAAGATTCTCAGTCATCTAGGACATGGAAAATTAAAAATCCTCTGATGCATGCTCAATAATCCAGGTAGAAAAATCTAAAAAAAGCTAAGTCTGGTCCTCTGGACATTCAAAAAACAAAACCAAACTGTTTATTCTTTATTCTGTATAAATTAAGCAGATCTAACAATGTTTGTTTCTCACAAATCTGGATCTAAGTTACAGTATAGAGAAGAAGGCTCAGCATTGAGGAGAGAAATTACTTCCAGTGGAGCCTGAAATCATTCAGATTAAAGTCCATTTACTTTTGAGTTATAAAAGTTCCAGTCTTAGCTGACAGGATAAAACTACCCAATAAGTAGCAAGGGTTTTGTTTTTTCTGTTTTTGTTTTTGTGTATGTGTCATTTGTCTGATCAGTTTGTTTTTATTTGTCTCGTAATTTGGGATGGGATTATTGTTGTGTGCAACCTTTTATAACTCATTATTCAAACCTAATCCTGCTTTAATCTCATCCTTTATGTAGCTGCCTGATAGCCGCCACCCTCCATTCCGTCTTTATAGTTTTACTTCCTGTTCTTTGTCCTCGTGTGTCTCAGTGTGTCCAGAGTTCAGCTCAGTCGAGCCAGATAACCATGAAATGATGAAATGTTATTTTCCCACAATGCACTCATGTCAGCGGGGTCCTTTGAACATGCCCGCTGGCCTCCAACTACTGAGCGAGTCATTTGACACCTAAAGGTGAGTCAGGGGTCAGAGGTCAAGTGAGACCCTGTGGGAGAGTGTAGGTGTAGCTGATAGAGCAGCTTTTACTCTGCAGATAAACCTCACGGGGAAGCTGATTGCTGTGTTTGTGTTTTAGACTCATTACGTTTGTTTTTTTTGCTTTTACTGAAAATCTCTGGGAAATCAGCTTTTTACTACTAAAATAATACTTTTACACATCTGTTATAAAAAATATTTAAAAAAACAGTATTTTCTTTTTTGCTGCTCAACAACCATCCTGACAGAAATCTACTCTGATTGTTTTGTTTTTAGTTATTTTTGCATTTTTATTATTTTTTTTTCTTTTTTTTTTTCTAATGCTTCAGTTCAGTTCAGTGTCTGTTTTTGGGCCATCGTGTCAAGTTAGGTTGTGTTTACAAAAATAATACGTTTAACCAATCCAGTTGGCCAAAGTTCATGATGGCCAAAGTGGTTCAAAACGTCAAAGTTCATGCTAAATAATCCAGGTAAAACAAGTTCCAACAAAGTTCAGTCAAGTCATCTGAACGGTTATTTATTTATTTTTTCTGAAACGTTTTGTCCTTCATCCAAAGGACTTCATCTGTCCGAGGAGCCACAACGAATTCAGTCCCACAAGAAGCACATTCACGTAGTGGGCCAACCAGTTTGATGGTGATGAAATGGTTTGTGGAGTCCGCCCTCTCCCCCGTCGACTCCTCTGAGGCAGCCATAGCCAAAGTGGTTCAAAACATCAAAGTTCATGTGCAATAATTTCATTTCATTCATTCATTTCATTTATTTATTTCTATAGCACGTTACACAACCACGATGATGGTGACCAAAGTGCTTAACAAAAAACAGTGCAGTACTTAAAATGACAACAGATTAAAAATCAAGAAAGACACAACATAATAGCAAAAATAAAACCATAAATGTCACCACATATTTAATTACTAAAAGCCAGTTGGGAAAAAAAAACGTTTTAAGCTTAGATGGTTAAAAATCAATGTTTAAAAAAAAAACACAAAAAAGTTAAGTCAGGTCTTCTGAACGCTTTCTTTGTGTTGAAACGTTTTGTTCTTCATCCAAAGGACTTCATCAGTTTTTGTTTTGAACCATTGCTGCCTCAGAGGAGTTGACAGGTGAGAGGGTGGACTCCAGAAACCATCTTATCAGTAAACTTGTTGATGCACTATGTGAGTGTGCTGCCTGTGGGACTGTTTGTTGTGGCTCCTCGGACTGATGAAGTTCTTTTAGATGAAAGATGAAACGTTTCAACACAAACAAACAAAAAACTGTCCAGAAAACCTGACAAATTTGTTGTTGTTGTTTTTTTTACCTGGATTATTGAGAATGAACGTTGAAACTTTTAATCAGTAAACATCTGTTTAGATGATTGAGCCAGAAGATACTAAAGAAGAAGACGAGCTCCTGAAATTATGACGAAAGAAGAAGATGAACTTTAGCTACTTAAATGACTTCCACAGTCTGCTGCAGAGCTCTTCAGTCATCAAGCAGCATTATTATGTGCCGTTATATCATCACTATAAAAATACTTTTTTGCACATCTAACTACGAAACAGTTTGTGCCCATCCATAATTCTGACAAGTTGAAAAAGTTCAATATTTTCCTAATAAATCTTGTGAAATTCCTGCTCTTTGATTCGACTCTAACTGTTCTCATGTGCGAACAAGTCGCTCTGGACTTCTTCTGGAGTCTGTTCACACGTGGAAACTTCACAGTGGGAGATTTTCCGCTGCAGACACGTTTTTATACAGCGTGAGATACAAGTGAACGAGAATCTGAACAACGCTCACGAGGTGGGACGTGATTTGAAAAGTGTGCTGTGGAAATCAACGTAAAAAGAAAAAAAAAACAAGTGAACAGCAGACGAGGATCCTCGTTTAGTTCAGATCACCGCCTCGTGTTTTAAATAGGGATGGGGTTGATCCGATCCAGTATCCGTATCAGCCTCCGATACCAGCATAATTTACGTATCGGATTTTCCAATCCAACCTGCCGATATTTCCGATCCATGATG
>JARVJN010000452.1:4485201-4498056 GCA_031763805.1 Argolebias nigripinnis
CTCACCTGGCCGGGAGGAAAGCGGCCAGAGTGACCGGTGGTTCGGAGCGGCCGGTCCTGGACCGAAATAAAAAACTTTTGGACGGTCCCGTGCGGCTCTCTGAGTAACTAACACCGAATTTGGTAGGAATATGGACCAACTTTAGTCCAATTCGAAAAACGGGTCAGTTTGATGATAAAACTCAAAGAGCCAGGGGGAGAACCGTCCCATCAGCTCGCCGGATCCGGAAGTGTGAACATTAAACACTATTTCTTCTCTCTTCCTCTGTGACTCCTGTCTTGACTGTGCTCCGCTTGCATGTTCGTGTGTGTGAGTATGCGTGCATCTCTGTGTGTTTGCATGTGTGTGTGTGTGCTTTGCTCTGAGCCTGTGGCTTCACTAAGCATTCCTGAGCGATGACTTCAGCAAGCTTCTCTGGGCAAGTCTAGACATGGACAGAACACATTCTAACTGCCTTTAGCTTACGTTCTAACATTACCTTTATATGAATTGTTCCTGATGGTACATTGTTTTAGGTTTTTAATCCATTAATAAAACCACCTTACTTGACACTGGCCTTGACCGGCCATCTTATCTAAACACGCCTGCAGAAGTTTTGTAATTGTGACGCTCTCACCCCTCCCAACCCTTCTGCTAAGGAATTCCACAGACTTTTCAGAGGAGCCTAGCTGAATAAACATTCCTTCATCATTTCAGGACTCTGGATTCACCTCTGCCTGTCCTCGGAATATATATATGAACTGAGTGATTCTATCTGAACTCTGCAGTGCCCCTACGGGTTGGCTTGCTCACCACCTTTGAGTCCCCTCCCCCGCCCACTGTGTAATGTCCGTGTCATTATGTATTTGTGTGCAAGATTTTTTTCATTACCCCATTTTTGACCTTCAAGCAGAGGTAAAAAAATGTGTTAGGAATTTTTTTGTCTCCAAACCCTATGTGTCATTTTTCACCACTTTTATTGTCTGTCCAACAGATCTCACATGTAAATGAGTCTTAAAGGCTCAATGTGATTTATGTGTTTAAATAAAAGTTGAATGAATGGAAGGATTAAAAAAATTTTTTTTTTTACTGAAAACTCTTTACTTTTGGACATTTGTTATGAGGCGTAACCATGACTTTTTTTTTTTAAAACCTTGAGCAGTTGATTATCTCAAAAGCTCAAACAATACCTCAGCTACAGCTGGGAAACAAGTTGGATGAACTTCAAGCCCTAACAAGTATCCATCCAGAGTACTGGGAATGTTGTGTTTTGTGTTTCACTGAGACTTGGCTGCAGGATCTAATCCACAACTCCAGCATTTTCCTGACAAGCTTTCGGGCCATACGAGCAGATAGACACACAAGAGGAGTGGCTGAAACAACAGAGTCCAGATATTGAACTGCCAGCATGGCTCATGACAACAAGAAGACCAGGATCATCCCCCGACACCTGATGCTGGCTGTCCACAACAACAAGGAGCTCAACAAGCTGCTGGGAGGAGTGACCATCACTCATAGAGGAGTTCTGTCCAACATTCAGGTGGTCCTCCTGCCCAAGAAGACCGAGATATCCACCAAGTTCCAGTAGACTGATCAATGTCTGCAACCAGTTTCTTCAGATCTGCTGTAAGACACATCGCTACAATCCTTCCTGCCCACAGTCATCAGCATCTAGAAGAACTCTTTAATGAAACCAGGATGATGAGTTAAAACATTTAATTTATCTTTGGGAACAATAAAGCACGTTTGAATTGAATTGTACCAGCTGTAACTTTCTTTTTGCATTAGATTTACTTAACACTCTGGCCTGGACGGCGATGCGTGCATTCCTTCAAGTAATGCTAGGCCTCGAGTTAGTGACTCTTGTATGCTCCACCTGAGGCAGAACCCAAACTGTACTTGAGGGTTTTCCTGTCCTCCAGCTAACGTTCAGCCCTCTTCATTACGAGTGATGGACATGTGACAGCAGCCTGTTGTGCTCGACATGTAGATGAAAGGAGCTGCAGTTGTTCAGCTGATGCAACCTTTCCCAGCAGATTGTTCGTTACCTTGACCTTTCGTCAATAAGAGCACAGAGATCCCCAGTTCAGGTGAAGCTAAACCTTTGCTGGCTCACTCCATGACCACTGCAACGCTTACGCCCGACTTGCCCACCGCTGACCTTTTTTAGGCAGGTACCGTCTGCGCAGAAAGCATCCGGACATCCAGCAGATGTCTGACGTCATCCCAAGCTCGGCTCACTCACTTGATTAGAGAGATTTCTCTTCACGCTGTTGCATAGAGCAGCTTTTGTTTCCATGGTCCCTGGTGCATGACGACATGATGGTATTCTGTAAGTCAGCACAATGTGCTCACAAAATGAATATATTAAACGACACTAGCTTTTCAGATGGATCCATTACACTTTGCTTGTTCACATCAACGATAGCTTGTCTTTTGGTGCTCAATTTTCTCAACCTCGTCTTGAGTATATTCAGTGTACAGCTGGATTTAAAGAACATTATTAGTTTTTCTTAATTAAATGTAAAAAAAAATCCAGTTAGTTTGAAAACTGTACAATAACATAGTCCTTGTTTAAGTTGTGTGCACATTTGTGTTTTATTATTCACAGGAAGTGTATGTAAATCAGGACACACTGCACCAAACTGTGGGGTAAACTTAATGATCTCAGCTCATTGTGGGGATCAAGTCTGGGACAAAGATCAGGGGGAGACGGTGTCAGTTTCCAGCTACCTGCCAGGACTTTCATCCATCTTTGTGTTTATTGTGTCATTCTCTGCTATCAATCCTTCAACATGATTGACATAAAGATAATTCTGGACTATGAGTACAGTCCCTAAGAAGTTCTTTGTTGTTTATCACACTCAAGTTGAACTGAAGATACCAGCTTCGTCTCTGTCTCTTCAACTGAGACACTGTTCATGGATGGGTGTGTTCATCCAATTATCTCATGGTAGCCTCTATCTCATTCAAGATTTCTACCACAAAAATGACCATAACTCAGTCGCGACTGTAGATACTGACCTAAAGTTTGGCGCATTAGTATCTGCGACTGATAGAACAGTGACGTCTCAGGGTGAGTCCTGGCCTGACAGTGTGTCATCAATGCCTTCAGTGGGGAGGGGGCACTTAATGTATTCTTCTATATGCTCATGAAAATGTTCAAATTTGAGCTGGGTACATAACAAGATTGCCTCTTTGACTGAAATATTTACCATTTGAAATTGTTTAAAGGTCTCTCTTATGGATGTTTTTAAATTGTTTTCTATTTTCATTTTGTTTCTGAACGCATCGGCGGGCCGCACTGAAGTCGCACGTGGGCCAGAAGTGGCCTGCGGACCACTAATTGAATATCCCTGTCTTAAACTCTGCTGGTTCATACTCACCTTAGCTTAGCCTTACAGAAACTGTCAGTTAATAAAGGTTTTGTTAGAGTTTCTAACTGATTAGTTTGTTTGGTTTTCCCTGTGCTGCTTACAGCAACCTACTTTGATTATTTCTAAATGTGAATAAAAAGCTCCATTAAAGGCTCTAGAGCCTCTGGTTTGTTCTTTGCATACTTTTCTAGTGTTTATCAGATACAAGCATAGCTCTGAATGCTTTTCTCCAAATGTAGATGATGAATCATTTTTGATGTCCCTGCTTGAATTACTAATGTTTTTGTTTTTTTCTGTCTATGTTTCTGCTCCTGACCCGCCTGGATGCATCCATCAGGTGAGTACACTTTTTAGTTTGTTGGTGCTGACTGCAGAGTCGAGGTCCAATTTTCTTTTTTAACACAAGTGGCAGCCAGGTTCGTGGGTTTTCTCATAAATTATTTGTGCATTTGCCACATTACCCACTCCTGTTTATCAACCCGACTGCTGACGCGTGACCTCACGCTGCACTGCTTCTGGTAGATTGTTTTAATCATCTTTAAAAATGAAAACACTGGCGTTATCTGTACTCGGAAATAAAAGAGTTGAAGGAGTTCACCTGCATTTTTGGCACTTTTTTAAATTGCGACCTCATGCAAATTTTCCCAACTAAGTAAATCGGACCTTTTAGCCCGAAAAGAAGAAGTAGGGGGGAAAAAATGCTTTTAGGCTTGATTGAGGGATGCAGCCCTGATGCAGCACACATCAGTTACTTAGATGAAAATAACAATGACAGGAAGTTAAAATATTCAGATCCAGACTTTGATGGGGCTGTTGACCTTCTTGGCGAGGCTCGCTGTGGGACGCTGGAAGACATGTTTGAAGAGCAGACGCGCTCATGTTGCTGCAAAGTGCCGGGAATGCAAATGTCTCACCTGGTCTTAAAGAGATTTACACACTTGTGCTTAATGCATCTGGTCTTAAATCACATCTGGTGGGAAATGGAGGCCTTTTGAGTAATGCTGCTCCAGCTGTTGCCTCGTTTTTTTTTTTTTTTACTGGCTGTAACTCTGTTACATGGAAGCTAGATTATTTTTAAAATAATTTGTCACTGAGAACCACATTGTGATATAAATAACATTAATCCCATGTTTTAACTGTGCCAGATGTTAGTAAAATGAGCGGATGTCACTACTAGGTAATAACTTACCACATTATTTGTTTACACAGTAAAAAATAAATCCATCTGAATCATTTTTGAGTCAAAGAAATTATCAAGAAGTATCTTGATTTTAGTTTGTACTCTTCATGGTTTTCAGTAATTCTGTTGGGTAGAGATCATCCACAGGGCGTCATTGACTCCGTCAGTGACTTGTACTGTTTGAAGCCAGGGAGCAGAGCGGGGGTCGTCTGACAATCTGATTTCCAGATCCCTCAGGAATGGATCGCAGCTGTCTCTTTGCCCTTGTTGCATGTGTGTGCATGGAAGTGCCAGGCCACAGGTCCACTCTGCAGGAGAGGCGGCTGAAAGAAAGAGGTCAGATAGACTGACCGAATCAAGATTAAGCTGCTCTAACAGCACTTGGGCTTAAATGTGCAGATGAGCGCACAAAGCCCTGAAGTCATTTTGCAGATTGCGACTAGATGGAGACCCTCTTAACATCGCCCCTCCAAGTTCATTGTGAGGGGACAGCAATCAAAACTCCCCCACTGCTGCCATGGGACCAGCAGGATGTTGATGGAAGGAGAGTTTCAAGGTAACTTTGATTACTTTGCTCTGCAGAAGATCAAGTCCTGTGGCTGTTTAACATGGGCAAAATGCTCATGACACATAATATGACACATAAACTCATATCTAACTCGTAAACTCCTTTTGATATATCTGTGGGGCTGAAATTTTAGGCTGATATTGGCGTTTGGTGACATATCAGTATCGGTGATAATCGTCCCATTATGTGCCGATATAAGCACTTCTAATTTTCACCCCTGAAATGCTGGAAACAAGACATAATTATAGAATGTATCCAGCAGAGGGCGCATGCGGGCTACTTTAAAGTCATGGTCGTCCACTTAAGTTTCACTTTCAGCACAGCCGAAGCAGGGAGCAATACTGTGGAGCGTATTATGTCGAACATAAGTTTTTTTTTAACTGATATGTTAAATAAAAAAATAAAAAAATCAACAATAATAAATTGTCTTCAATCCTCCAGCGTGCTTGTAATTAGCTACGTGCCTCTCAAGTTAGCAAGCTAACGTTTAGATAACCTAACATAGGATTGTAAACGTTATCCAGAACAATAAATCTAATGTAGCGGTAAAATATATCAGTGTTCGTAACGTTATCTTTGTCGTCCTCAATGAAATTATTTGTTTGTCTGAAATCTTGTCTACAAAGAAAGAAAAAAAAAAACGCTGCGGTCAAAACTAATTAGAACTTCACATACATGACTGTTTCAGCAATGAACAGGGAAGAGTATTTCTTTGTTTATTTTATGTTTTTGTAATACTTGATACGTTTATGGTGGGGGATAGAAAATGTGAACACACATTAGTAAGACTGTTTTTACGACCAGTGCATCACTTGTAAACCTACTGTGGGTCTAGGTATACTGTACATGGATCTGATTAGCTTAGCTTCATGATTGCTAACTGCTGCGGTAAATTACCAAGCCCCGCTCCACTCGCTGTTTTCTTAGAATTTTTTGGAATGGACAATGCTTAAAAAATGTAAGCCATTATATCATTTACCGGCATTAGCCTTCCCCTCCCAATATCGATATTGGTGATAAAGAAAATTTCCATATTTGTCAGGCTCTAGAAAATATGCTTTTGTTTGTGGTGTATATTGTGTATATTTATGGCTTGAACTAGACTATTTTTGACTTATTTATTGAGTACTAAAGTCAAATAATCTTTATCATTTTATTGGACATTTGTAAACTCTACAGAAAAAAGATATGACTTTTTTGACATTAATTAAACATGGTGACGTTTTGTCGTACGATTCATGGATTTGTATTTATGTCATAAACACTGCTGAGACAGCAGGATCAGGTTCAGACTTTGCTTAATCCAAATCTCAGGTGGTTTTCCTAAACAGCTCGATGATTTATTTATTTATTTATTTATTTATTTATTTATTTATTTATTGCCAGTCGCCTCTTTGGAATGAAACAGGAATGAAGTGGGGATTCACATAAAACGTGTCACGCTGCGATGCGGTTGTCAGCGTCCCTCGTCTGCAGCTTTTACAGTCGTCTGTATTCATCAAAGACTTGACCTGCTTCTCAGACCTGAGCCGACGACACCCCCGCCCCCCGCAGAGCGTAAAGTGGCTCGGCTCCTTTGATTGCCTCCTCCTCCGAGGATTCAGGATGTAAATCTGAACTCGTTAGCATCATGAGAAGATCAGGTGGAGAAAAAACTTGAGGATGTTGAGGTTCAATTAAAAAGTGCTCATTTCTCATACATGTTTAATTCCCAGTTTACATTTAGCATTTATTAGTCAGAGAAAAACTCAGATTTAAGCTGTGAGAGAAATGGGCTGCTTAATTTGGGTATATTTCCTGTTCCTACTGAGATTCTCCACTCGGACTGCTCTTCTTCTCTGTCAGCACTTTGGTTTGAGTCGCCTAACTCTTGATTCTGCTGGTTCTAGTTTTTGTCTTTGTTTTCTCTAGTGATTTGCCTCAGAATGAAACTGTAATCTGGACATTTTTAATTCTCCATTTCCTGCTGCAGATTCTGAAACTGTTTCCGTCTCATGGTCATCTGAACAATAATGCTAACATCTCACTGGGCTGTGCCTGCAGGTAGCTAGTTGAACAGGGAGTCTCCAGAACGTCTCATTATGTTCCCAGAGGTTTTAAATGCCCTCCTGTGATGGCCCGCAGTCTTGAATTTTGTACATGTGGAAAACATTTTGCAACCATCCCTAAAAATCATTTAATTTATTCAAAACAAAGTTTTATTAATTGCATTTTTACTGCTGCTGATTGCAAAATGCTGCCCCGAGCTGCCACAAATTGCCTTTTCCTGCAGTCAGGAGAATGATAAGACCCGAGCACATTATTAACGTCTATTCAGGTCGGGTTCTGCTGAGGATGCACCCTTCTTTCATTTGGTTTCCTGGTTTATCCACACCACCGCAGAAAAATACAAATACAGCTGTGTTTGTTGCTCGGTTCTTTTAAACCTTCTTCGTGTTTGATTTATGAACTGTGCTTGTTGCACCGGAGCTGCGCATCATACGCGACAAATATATGGCTGGATCACGTCTGCTTCAGAGGACGTTTAATTGGAGAGAGATCCCTCGTGCAGAAGCACAAGTCTGGCTTCTTTTGATATTTTTATCAGCTTGTGATGCAGAGAGCTTTCCACGAGACTGACAGCAGTGAACGTGTTGTTTACCGTGATGGTGCGTTTGAGGCATGACTTCATATAAGTGCATGTTTTGGTTTTCCACTGATTACCGTTCCCTCCCACCTGAATAAATAAATGCGGACATGCTAACAGGTTTTAAGAAGCAACAATGGTTGTTGCAGCTGGAATTGTCAGGTGTTGGGGCCGGCCCCCCTTTGGTTCCCTAACATTGTTTTGATCCATATTTGGAGCAGCTTTGTTTTCAGCGCCCTGCTTGTCTCCTCCAATTACTGTCAGTCAGACAAGCCTGTAATTTTCTCAGTTTATTATTATTACCATTTGAATCTGACTTCCTGTTGGTGGGCTGGTGATGGAGCTGCAAATGGAGCAGCCAAGCTGACTTGTTTATAATATTTATTTGCATTTATTCAGCTAAAAATCACAACTCTAACATATTTGGTAAATGTAAGTACAGTATTTAGTTCATTTATTCTACCAAAATTACCCTTGTAACTTGTTGATTACCGGTAGCTCTAAACAAAACGTCAATTTGACATTTTTTAGAGTGAACGCTGATTTAGCTTTCAGTTTTCTTATTTCTAATTTCACAACAATGGCTATAACTCAGTTGTTTTTAATTATTTTATTTTTTTTTTTACAAAAATTGAGCCAATGTTTGGTGAGATAGTAGGTGATAGTCATCCTCGAAAATACTGAGAGCACTTATAGATGTGTCATCCTTATTTAAAACTTTGTTATGCAAGGAAGTGGGTGGTATGCAATGATTTAAATTAAATAAATAATCTTTCTCACGGGGCAAATTTGCTTCTTGTTGCTTAAAGATGTGAAAGAGTTTAAAATGAGACAAAACAAACCTTGGAGAGTATAGAAAATGACGCATTAATAATTTTTATTCAAAGTGCTGAAGAAAATATAAAAATGATTTGTGGTTTATGTTGATTTTGGCTTTAATGGCTCATAAATATGTGAGTCATTTTGTACGGTAGGTCTTTGTCATTCTTAAAGATTCATTGCTTTGTCTAAAAATATAGATTTGTATTTTCCCCTATAATGAAATATTTAATGGTCATTGTGTTGCTTTTCCCTCTGCCTTCTTGAATCACCTCAGAAAAGGCAGACAAAATGAAGGTCATAACGTGAAAGCGGAAAACAGAGTTACTGTATAATTGGTTCAGTTTTCGCTCCGTTGTTTGTTCTGAATGATGATAATGGCTCTGAAATGTTCCGTTTGCCCCCAGTAACCAATAAAGAAAACTCTGAGGTGGCCATTGTAGTCGTGAAGATGATAGAAATTTGTTTGGTTAAATAACCGCAGCGTTCAGTGAACATTATTTAACTTCATCCTCGGTGAGGTAGCAGCTTCTGCTTCATCAGATACTGTGGATGCTGTGGATTCAGACTCTTATAGCCAGAGGCACAGTTTGTTCCGCTTTCACTATTTATATGTTAGAACTTTGTCTTTATCAACCAGGGAACCACGAGCCAAGCCAGGAACACACACTTTGTAAAGTTTAGAGTGTGGATTTAGAAGGCTGGAAGACTTATACAGCCAGATTTGTGCAAAAGCTCATTATTACCACTCAGTTGGAATGGTCTCCACTAGGGCTTGAATGATATCAGAGTCAGTCAGAGTCAGAGTATCTTTATTGACATTGCACAAGTTTGCACCAGTACAGCTTGAATATGTATGCACAGTCATCCTAAAGGGGACTATGTGTGTGAAGCTGCTGCTTTTCTTATCAGCGCGGCCTCTCCCATCCATATCGGGATGAAGGTTACAGGTGTGAAAACAAAAAGGGGAGAACCACAAGGGTAATCAGTGGTATTACAAAAAAGATATATCACATTTTGTCTTTCAGGACACCATATGAGACATCAAAACACTCTACCAGCAAGCAACAGTTAAGACAAATCACATTTGCATTTGAGATCGAAGCAATGAGTTAAGTCCATGAGCTCTGTTCAGATTAGCCACAGTTCTGATGATGGGAGCAGCCAGCCTTATCTGTCTGAGAGCACACAGAAAGTTTTCCGGGGAGGGAGGGGGGTTGCGACAGTAGGTTTCAGTCTTTAGTTGTTCAGTCTCAGGAGAAATTTGTAGTCAGCCTGTCCAAGGCTGCTTGGGAAGTCTGATTAGATATGACATGAATTATCTTCAGGTCAGGCGCACAGTGTACTTTCCTGTAACCTTGAGTCCAGATGGGTATCCGAAATCCAATACACTCCAAATTATGGGAAGCTTTCACCGACCCGAGCTATGAGTCCTCCTCCCCCAGATGTGACCCTCCTGGCCGCATACGAGTCCCAAACCTTACCGGTGGTCTGCGGTCCTCAGTGGCCGCCTCCACTTTGCGGTTCAACTCATAAAGCAGCTGATTCATGGAGGTCACAGCTCGGATCACACTCTCGTTTTGAGAAGGGAGCTTCGACAGGGCGTTGATCGCTGCAGAAGTCTTCCTAATTTTCCAATAGAAGAGAACTCCACACAAGCCAAAAAGCAGAGCACCTGCTATCATAAATCCAATTATGAATAAATCTTCCACATCTTCGACAGACAGAACAGTCAGGCATAACATCTTCCACTCCCCCCAGGAATCCATGATATATCCAGCTGGATGCGTCTGTGATGGGCACGCAGGTTCCCTCGGACCAATGAGCGGCAGAACTTTACAATAAATTCTACACTGATCAACATTAAAGTGTGAGGATTCCAGTTTCTGGTTCTCCTCTCCCTGTCTCGAACTGATTCTCCACAGTCACAAGCAACAGGTGTTCCCTATCTGTCACAGCTGCAGCAGCCACCTTGATGAGCCAGAGCATCATAAAGACTGAAGCCAGACCACATACTGACACTTGAGTGTTGGTTCATCCAATCCACCTGGTGTTGAAAAACCTATTACTTGTGCCTCGAGTAGCTCATACGAATTTTGGTTCTTCCGAGCCTCTGCATCCATCGCCTGGAACCACTCAGCTTCACCCTCTCGATCTGAAAGACAAGTTTGGAGAATTTGGCTTCATCTGCTGTCTCTGGACCACCTTGTTGCTTGCCATCTGGACACATGCACACCTCCTGGAAATCATTTACCTCAGCCTGGAAATACTGTACTGAAATCCTCCATGCATCCTCCTCCAAGCAGGAAGGAGAGAAACCAACACTGTAAGCAAGACTGTTTTCTATTTTGGGAACCAACTTTTTTTCCCTTATGCTTACATAATAGACTCTTACACTATCTTCCCTTCCACATATTCTCCTGGTCCAAACCCATTTCACATGTATAAATAAAAGCACATATGTTTTGTTGTCTGTCAATAAATCTTTTTGGTTCTCGCAACCAAACTGTTAAAAAAAAAAAAAAAAACAACAACTCCTTGCTCTTCAGCAAGAATGACATAAAGCCACTTTTAAGACGGATCATACTGCAACAATACAATGGTTTAAGGGGAACCATTTGTTTTGTGTCCTGCTCATTACTTTGTCTTGAGCCATCTTTCTGAACATGGCTGCAGACTGAGCATGAAATGGTAGGCAGACAATATCCTATAACTCTGATCAGGACTGACCAAAGGGATGTGACAAAGCTCACCCACACTTCTACAGAGGGTAATGAATGCCAAGCAATCTTTCACAGGAAGATGCCTTTGTGTGTTGCGGGCAGAAAATGGCAGCATTGTGGGTCTTCACCTTTTGTTGCTTTGTGAAGGAACCTGAAGTGGCTTATTTCTCCCAGAAGATGAGCAGGAAATGTGCTGGCGTTCAAAAGGGAAGCTGTCGGGTCAGTGTGCCGGTCTTTGAAGTGCAGACATTTCTCTATCTCCATTTGCCTGTGTCTGCATGTCTGCATGTGTAAGGACTGTCACCGGAGGCTGTGCCGAAGACGTTGTTGCCATGGAAACACATTCTCCAAGTTAATGACAGGCATGAAAGGCATGTTAAGAGACCAAACGTTTTATGTAAGGGCAGAAACAAACAAGTGTCACTTTAGAAATGTGTTTTCTCGTAGAATTTCATCTCACTCTTATTTGTTGTCCTTTTTCACATTTATAACAGATTTATAAACCACCTTTTGATTGTATGTGCTGTGGTAGCGATTGGGGACATTTAGACCACACTGAGGTTTTGACCTCACAAGGAAGACACAATCCTTTAAATCGTATGTGTCAAACTCAAGGCCTGAGGGCCAAATGTGGCCCTCGTTGACATCTTATCTGGCCCCCAAGATGCTATTTTAAATGTAAAATATTTTATCACCGTAATTTTTTTCAGTAATCTTTGATTGTCAAATGTGCAACAAAGAACATCAAATGAGACCAATCAAACTCTTGTTGAGGAACCTGCAACCAAGAAAAGATGTCGGGTATCTAACTTGAGTTAATGTAGATTTTGAAACCGGCCCTTAATTTGAAAAAGGTTTTAATGTTGACCGCCTTTTGTAAGTGGGTTTGACACCCCTGCTTTAAAAGATAGCAACGTGCTGAAAAACTGCTAATTCTGTGTGTTTTTGTGAACTTTTCATTCATTCATCCAAACTTTATTTAGACAGGTTAATCCCATTGAGCCCCGAGGACTCATTTACAAGAGAGACCTTATTTCAACAAAGAATTATGACAACAATGGACAACATCAACAACAATAGACAATCATAAAAGAGGCATACCAATTATTGTTATTATTATTATTATTTTTTACAAATTAAAATAAGATGGCAAAAAAGTAGTAAAAACAGCTAGATTATAAGGCGAATGTAGAAAACTAAAAACGGGAGTATAAACACACTTAAACTTAAACATGCACATTCAAAATCAGATTAGTTAAGTTTGGCAGGCTGTGGCAAAACATCCAGTTTGATTAAATATGACTCAGTTTGGGTTTGCTTTTCAGAGCACATCAGTCAACCTGACCTGATGGACCTTACCAAGCTCCGCCCAGAAACGCCCCCTAAACTCCAACATGGCTGCTTGTATCACAAACAAAGCCACGCGGAGCATTAGTTTCAATGTAAACATGGCATCGACTGACTCACTGCAGGGTAGTTCTGAGTCGGTGTATCATTTCTGCCGGATTTCAACAAAATATCAGCCACGACAAGGGACAGGGGAATCAACAAGTTCATGTTATTTTTTTTGACGTAATCAAGTT
>JARVJN010000452.1:4575533-4587294 GCA_031763805.1 Argolebias nigripinnis
AAAAGCAGGGAGGAGGAAAGCTTTCGGGAGGAGAGGAGCGAGAGATGCGACCTGCTTCGCCAAGTGCCGGAAGTAGAGAGTGAAGCACAGAGAAATAGAAAGTAGTTAATATTCAGTCAACTCACAAGTAAAAGGCTATAACTACCATTTGGCAGGTAATGCTCCAGCATTGACTGGATGTCCTCTGCAGCTTTTTATGCTCCTCTTGCTCATCAAGATGATGATCCTCATGTGCTACTGATTAGAGTTAACTGTGGCTGCAAAGAGCTGACAGAGCAGAACTCCCACAGGTAACAGCTAGTTCAGATCTGTTGAAGGAAGGATTTGTGGAGATTATTCATATTTAATGTCTGTACTTGTAGAGAGCTCTTTGAACTGCCTCATTTAGGAGAAGTAGACTTTATTTCTGACTAAACTGATGAGCTAACACCTAGTAGTACTAGCGGGGTGAAGAGCAAAGTGGATTGTTGCTATCATAAAACAACGTTAATCTTAAAAAAATAAGAATGGGTCAGGCAGGAACTAGATTATAAAGCTTTAAACTGCTGTCAGTTGTTATATTCATTAAATTACACAATAATTCCTCATAACTTTTGCTCAAAACACCAAGTCAAATGATCTGAACATATCCTTTAAGAGTAGCGTTCTTGTAAACTATTGTTTTGTCTTTTGTTCGGACTAGTGGTTGTCTTCTTTTTGTCTTGTCTTTAACAAAATCAAATCTGTTTTTAGAGCAAGTAAAATTCAGATGTATTTTAACTCCGGCAACCAGAGTTGGATATTTGAGTTCAAATAAGGGATCATTTTACAAGCACTTTTATTTTTAAATAATGTTGAAAAAACACTGTGTAGGGCAAAGTATTTGTATACAGTATTTACTTTGTCAACAACAATGTTCTGAGATATGAAACTCTGAGATGCACGATCCACTTTTTTCACTTCAGATACCGATATCTGATGTTTAGTATCGATCCGATACAGAAATACTGTGCTGAATTGATTTAAAACATTTGTCTTTTAAACATAGACATAAATGTACTGAATTACAAATTTTTTGAAAACTGCACCAGTACAGCACACTTAAACACCAGAAGCGGTTCAGGTAGCGCAGTCTCTGACAAATATTTTCGGCTTACCATGTCGTAGCGTGGTTCCAGATGTTTAGTTAGCAGCCAGAATCTCTTACCCCCAACAATTGAGAGCGGCTGCCCATTCATGATAATGAAGTTCAGTATCCTTTAAGTGATTTTTGTTGCCTGCACACTATTAGGTGGAAACTTTTCACCTCTTTCTTTCATCTCTTTCAGAGTTAGCTGCTTCATGCCGCCTCCTTTCTGTTGATTCCATTCAATTAAGGGTGAAATCTCTGGAGATGCTTGATTAAGTTGGTAGTGTTATAGCTGGAAGTTTTAGTGCCAACCCTTGGACCAGTCGCTGCGCACGTATTGCACATAGCTGTTGAATGTGTTGGCTGAGGCAGCGTGAAATAGTTCATGATCCTTTAGCTCACTCTATTTTGAAAACAATCTTTGCGGCGAGTTCGCTAGCGCATGATGTCACTCAGAGCACAAAGCGTAGAATTAGACCGAATATATCTGCCCTTATGGATCGGTCACATTGTTACGATGCCCGATCAATTTTTTTTTCATTATCGGGACCGATACAGATAGTATTGGATCGGTGCATCTCTAATGAAATCGCTAGTTTTCTAAAATTGTTGCATGAGAACATCCATCCTTCATTAACAATCGTGTCATCTGGACCTGTTTCTTGAAATGAGAAACTTTCCGTCCACCATCCAGAGGACTTCGTCAGTCTGCGGCCTGCCAACCAGATCTGTCCCGTAGGTAACCTTCACTGCTGTGTTTCAAGCCAACCTCCTGTTGGAATCTCAGAATCTGTAATCTGGTCCAGATTACATGATTTAACCTTTTTTGTTGTTATCTACCAGGATGATTGAGTTTACAAACCTTTATCCATCCTTCATCTTTACCTGCTATTTCTTTTCCGTGTTGTGGGGGTCGTTGATGCCCATATCCAGCAGTCACTGTGTGAAAGGACAGGTCTCCAGTTTATCACAGGGACACATAGAGACAAATAACCATTCACACTCACTCGCACCTAGGGACAATTTAGAGTTACCTATCAGCCCAGCATGCATGTTTTTGGTCTGTTATAAGGCAACATGAGTACACAGAGAAAACCCACACATGCATGGAGCGAACATGCAAACTCCACCCAGAAAAGTCCCCAGGGCGGGATTCTATCCGACTTCTCACTGAGAAGTTTCAGCTCTAGCAACTGTGTGCCGCATAAGAGCATCTTCTATGCTAACACAAAATGGCTGCCACAGCCGTTACATTAAGCTAACTTTTGGTTTTCAGATTAGGGTGAATGTTGTGACTATTTTATAAAGTTAGCAGGTCAAAAAAATCATTGGTCATCTTAAATGTCCTGATTTTAAAAGGTCTTCTCAACCCTGAGCAGTACATCCTCATGTTCACGATATATCTGCATCAACACTGATTTCCACTGTTATTTTACTGCAGTTAAAGGAGGCCGTAGAGGTGGAGCTTCAGCGAAGCAGTTTGCAGGTGACTCCCTTCACTATGACCAAAGTCATCCAGCTTTACGAGACCAAAAACTCCCGACACTCTTCCATGCTGGTCGGTAAGACGGGCAGCGCTAAGAGCGTGACCTGGAGGACTCTTCAAAATGCCCTCACTACCCTCCATGATAAAGGAGAACCTGGCTTTCAGCAGGTTCAGGTGTGTGTGAATGAAAAACTAATGCCTTAATGATAACACATATTTGTGAGGCACAAGAAAGTATTGTTTACAAAATGATACAATTCATATTAATCATTTACAAATACATCTTTATTGTGTTACTACTATAAAAATGGTTAATTTCTTAGACAACTACGCACTCCACCATATTACTTAAAAACTTTCAATTAAAGAATGCGTAATGAGCAATGATTTTGCATGTTTCCTTTTTTAATCCTTTTTAATTGAATTGCAGAGTATGTCTTAATTTATAGAAACATTTGCCAACATATCTAGCGTTTCAGCTAATAGCAGGTTAAATGTTGTTTTTACAGCTAACACAAAATGTTTATTAAAATTTGTTCTTTTTTTTTTTTTACAAAAGAAACAATACAAGACAATCCCATAAATGATACGTACAATATATATATATATATATAAAAGAAAGGTAGCAGAAAGAAGAAAAAATCTTATTATATAAATGTAAAAATCAAACAAAACAAAAGTTTACTTCTTAATCATTTTCTGTGTCTCAGCTGAGAAATTTGGATGATTGTAGCTGTAAAGGGATAGAAAATGTACAAAAAAATGTACAAAAAGACAGATAGGACATATTAGGAAAATCCAAAAGGACATACCCAACACAGAAATATTGACTCATGATTTTAGACAAACAGATGCAAACAGACAGACACCTACCAACAGTTGTCACTCTGTAGGTGTGCTTTTGTTAAATGTTGACATTCTTTCATGACTTGGTGCTTCTGTAATGTCAGGTGTTCCCTCTGAACCCGAAGTCGATGAGTCTTGGGGAGTTGTACGGAGAAAATGACCTTTCTACAAACGAGTGGACCGACGGAGTGCTGTCCTCACTCATGAGATCAGCCTGTGCAGGTACGGCTTCCTGAACGCACAAACAAACACATACAGTACATGCGCATAAAAACACAAGTTTTTCTTTTTTATATTTACAGGGACTTTGCATTGACTTCCATTCATTTTTCATTCATTTCTATACCATGACCCCAAACCAAACCATTACCAGTACAGTACATACCTAACCCGAAACCTAACCATTACCAGTACATACCTGATCCCAAGCCAAACCATTACCAGTATATACCTAACCCTAAACCTAGCCATTACCAGCATATAACTAACCAGTACATACCTAACCTTAAACTTAACTATTACCAGTACATACATAACCCTTAACCTAGTCATTACCAGTACAGTATATGCCTAACCCTAAACCTAACAATTACCAGTACATATCTAACCCTAAACCTAACCATTACCAGTATATGCCAAACCCTAAACCTTACCATTACCAGTACATACCTAACCCTAAACCTAGCCATTACCAGCACATAACTAACCCCAAGCCTAACGATTACCATTACATACCTAACACTAAACCTAACCATTACCAGTACATAACTAACCAGTACATACCTAACCCCAAGCCTAACCATTACCAGTACATACCTAACCATAAACCTAACCATTACCAGTACATACCTAACCCTAAAACTAACCATTACCAGTACATATCTAACCCTAAACCTAACCATTACCAGTACATACCTAACCATAAACCTAACCATTACTAGTACATAACTAACCCTAAACCTAACCATTACCAGTACATACCTAATTCTAAACCTAACCATTACCAGTACATACCTAACCCTAAAACTAACCATTACCAGTACATACCTAACCCTAAACCTAACCATTAACGGTACATACCTAACCCCAAAACTACCCTTTACAAGTACATACATAACCTTGAAACTAACCCATCCTCCATTCACACCTTTATCCTAAACCTAACCCCTAACCCAAACATGGGACTTCTTATGAAGCTCAGGCTTTGAGCCCCATAAGAAGCAATTGGTCCTCACAATGTACAAAGTACTATGTGTTAGGAAAATGAGCCTTACAAGGTAACGAATGCAAAGGCACAAGTTTGCATTGTTATCCTTTTTGGACCGTGTATTAACTTCTGTTTCTTTCTGTAGCCTAACCCTAAATCTACATATTAATATTACATACCTAACTTCTTGTTCTTCTTTTGGCTGCTTCCTTCTTTAGGGGTCGCCACAGTGACCTAACTCGCACAAAGACTTTGCAATTGTTTTTATGTCGGATGCCCTTCCTGACGCAACCACAGACCACCGAGCTACAACAGCTCTCTCTGTGGAGCATGGAGCTGCCATCTAGGGTGCCCGGAGGAGCAGATGATGGGGTTAAGGGCCTTGTTCAAGGGCCCAGAGTGGGGCAAATGAGAGTGGAGACAGGTGCGGGTGTTTCATCTTTTCCACCCACATTTTGATGGTGTCTGGGGAGTCAAACCGGAGACCTTCCCATCACAGGCCAACCTTCTCTACCCTCTGTGCTGCCATTCCCCAATAGTACATACCTAACCCTAACCCTAAATCTATTCGTAGTACTGTACATGCATAACCCTAAACTCAATTCATGCTTTAGTCCTAATCCTAATACCTAACCTAAATATTGTGTTCCGCTTTATTAGGATTGAGTTTTGCTTTTGACAATGTGGGTGCTTATACCAGAAAGGGTCAGAAAAGTGTAACAAAAACCAGGTCCACGCACATGCAGACAGTTGTATGGTTTCCCATTTAATTCATGGCAACACATGTGATTCCTGGAAATGGATACCTGCAAACAGACCTGCAGAATTCTTTAAAAAGGGACAAGATTTCCTGTGTTGAACTTTTTGGCTTCCATTTGTTGTTTGTGTGATAAAGTTAGTGGTTCCTGAGTGCAAATGCATCAAGTGACCACCAGCTTAGAGATGGATCATTAGAACTTTGCGGTCAGCTTCAGAGTAAAAAACACACATCTTTAGGGGACACTTGTGGATTGATTCAGGCTTGGAATGCTGATTTCACGCGTTTGATAATGATTTGGATTTTTGCCCTATTTTTTTTAATGCATTACAAACTGATGCTAATTTTATCGTTCTGCATTTGAGTTTTTCGAAAATGGCATCATAAAGGCCAGTTGGGGTGAAAATGGGGTGGAACAACTGTACAGAGAAGAATAGAAATTAATTGTTTTGGTTGAAAAATTATCCTTTCAGAGTCTAGTAAGAAATTAGTTCATTAGCTTTTGGAAAACTTACTGATAGGAAATGAACTGCTTTTTGTACAACTTTAAAGACTTCAGTTTAATAGCCAATAGACACAATTTCTCATCTTTCCTTCCCTTATTGCCACCATATGCTCCTTCATCACACATTGTTACACCTTTGCTATGCGGTTAGTGAGGCGCAGCGCCAATTACTGTTTCCATCACCCACCACAAACTCCTCAGCTCTCCTCCCTCTCGCCCGCATTGTCTCGAAGAAGAAAGGCTTTTTAGAATGTAATTCCTCCTTCAGAAGAGCAGGAATTAGGACTACTCCACAGACTCTTAGAGTACAAATGACAAGATGTCTTTGCCTGTGATCACAAAGACATCAAATACTGCAACAGAGCCCTGGGAAGTGTGGTTGTTAGTAGATGTCGTGTTTCGGGCTGGAAATGGGGCAGGGAGGTTCAGTGATGGAGTGAATTTGCTGGGGCTGGGTGGATGACGGTGCAGGAATGGAACCCGATGAGTTTATATTGCTGAATGACAGCGGGGTCATGTAAACAGAGGAATATGTGGCATGAATCGCATTGTAAATCATGTTGCCTGGCAGGGCGACTTGTCAGGGATCCCATCGGGATTAGGAGCGTTGTTTCAGAAGCCGCCACAGAGCTTAGCTTTCAGCCGTGCACCGAAAAAAGTGCAAGGAGTCAATCTGATCCCGAAGAGAGCGACAATTTAAAGTTGTGGGACTTATTTTAAGCTGCTCAGGTGTATTTTTTGTGACTGAAAGAACAAAAGTTACTGACATCAGAAGCACCACAGTCTGGGATATTAGAAGCATTAAGTCTGGTGATTAAATGGATCCCATTTTGGTCCTAATTGCATTATTAGCAAGGCCATTTATTCAAGGTCAGCTCAGCTTTATTACTTCATAACTAGAAAAACTGCCTCCAGCACGGGTGTCACCAAAATCCACCCAGCTTTTTGTTACTCTTTGCATATTCATCTTTATTTCATGTTAAACAAATTGTGTGTTCTAAAATAAAACACTTTATAAACTCCTATCCTTCTATATAAAAATGCCATACATAATTCCATATTGATTAGTATTTTTTTTTCTCTAAGCTAAAATCTTGAAAACGACTCCCAAATTGGGGCAGCTGTGGCTGAGTGGTTAGATCTGTCATCGTCCAATGCAAGAGTTGGGGGTTCGATTCCACCAGCAGTCACATGCTGAAGTATCCGTGGGCTGTATGAATGGGTAAATGACGCACAGATTGTGTTGTAAAGAGCTTTGAGTATCTTGATAAGATAGAAAGGTACTATACAGTATAAGTACAGTCCATTTACCATTTACCAAATCTCATGATTTATGATTATAACTGCAGCATTTAGAGCTCCCTTTTGAATTTTGACGTCTCTTTCTGCTCCTTTCTGTATTTAAAATATTTTATAAAATGGATGTGCCGTCCATGTTTAAAACATATTTTCTGTTCATTAAGTGAATGTGAACGCTGTCTATAGTCATATTGGTTTGTGTGTTACAGAATACCTTATGAACCACAGAACAGTTTGTGATGAAACTTGCATAAAGTAATCACTGGCTGTACATCTACAACTCCTGACGTTTTAAAGTCAACCCAATTCAAAATGGCTGCCTCACCCAACTGACGCTATGACCACAAGATTATAACTCGGCCATTTTCACAGATTCTGAGCTAATATTGGGTGTGGTAGGATATTTTAGCTCTAACATAATTTTGAATTTTGGATTTTAATAAAAAAAAATCAGGAACTAGTCACTGGATGTCCATCTTGAACTTATAAGCTGTTGGAGTCATCTGCGTACACCTGGAGTACACCGACCTTGGATAAACATTAAAATGGCTACAAGTCAATTTCACGGAAATTTAGCTAAACTTTAATGTGGTTGCAGCTGAAAATATTTCTCAGCACATACGCCAAGTATGACAACATATGTCAAAAAAAAGTTTAGTTTTAAATGGAGTCAGTCCTGTCTGTTAGAAAAATATCTAACATATCTATATTTAATTATTTATTTGCCTGCTCATTCTTCGTGGGTCACCACAGCGAGCAAACTTGCGTATAAGTCAGACCACTGAGCAGCCCGGGGGAGCAGACGGGAGGTGGATTAAGGGCCCAGAGTGGAGCAAATGAGGGTGGAGACCGGTGTGGATGTTTCACCTTACCCACCCACATTTTTATGCAACAGTCAGTGAATTTGAACAGGCAACCTCCCATTCATCTAACCTCTGTGCCACCGCTCCCCCTAAAATACCTCATGACTCTCTGGGCAGATTTTGAGGAGTCTCTCTGAAAGTATCAACTATATCACCTCTAAATCTGAAAGATGGCCACCACGGCTAACCCACATTAGCCCACACAGAAAATACCATACCATTTTATTTATAAAGCACTTTAAACAGGAGCAAGACAAAATGGCTTTACCTCAGTCTGTTTTAAAAATGTTGAAGTAAAATTTAATGTGGTAGTAACTGAGAGTCGATCTGTTGAGTGTTTTCAATCAGAACACAGGTACATTGTACCATATTTTTTGGACTATAAGGCACACTTAAAATTCTTTAATTTTCTCAAAAATCAACAGTGAACCTTATGTATTAACTCTGGTTGTGCTGACTGACCTCAAACTGATTTTATGTGGTTATTGTGAATGAGTTGAATAAAAATTGCCTTGTCTGTTTTGTTTCGCTTAATTTACCTTATAGTCCAAAAAATATGGTAATCAGTTATTTTCCTTCATGTTGTATGAAACAAATCAAATTTCCTTTCAGTTATTATAAAACATCAACTTGAAACATTTGTTTTCCCCAAACCTTTTATCTGTTTGCCAAATGTAGGTGATGAACTCATTTGCATCCCGTGCCCCACTTTCTCACCCATCCTTCAGCAGCATCATCTTCATCACTTCCAGTTTATAATGTTGAATTTGAGCGAGAGCAGATTTAATTACACCTCCAGCAGACGTCTTCCAGTCGCTCGCTTGTTTCTTCTGTGTCGATATCTTGCTGTATTTCTTGTTCTAATCAGAGACTGTCTGATGTTTACAACACTCGCTTTTCTGACGCAGCATTAAAAAAAAACGTTTATTTTGGTGTTTATTTTGCTGTTGCTGTTTTATGTTTATCACCAAAGGATTCAGATATTTGTAATGCTGAAGTTGAAGTTGTGTAATCGACCCGGTGAGGATTTATTTACTGTTTGTGTGGTATTATTCTGGCTTCATAACATTTTACTGTTGGAGAAAATAAAGTATTTTACCATGGTCTTGAATAATCATCATCTTTTTTAGGCTACAGCTTACAGTCGTTAAGACGAACCAAAAACAAATGTATTAACCAAGTAGACTCCCCAAAGATTGAACCAACCAGTCAGCAGCCCTTTAAGCTCCTTTTAGCAGCTGTTAGCAGCATCAAGACACCAAAACTAATAACGGAGCTGAGAAGCTCATAATAAGAGGGACAAGTATTTTCCTGTAGCTGTTTCTTCTTTTTATAAAGTAATTAAGGAATAACTTCAAGAACTGTAAAATAAAAATAAAAAACTTATTTAATTCTGAGAAGTAAAAATGAAAACGCCTGAAGTTCTGTGTAACATTTTGGCAAACTGGAATATTGGTGCACTGTACGTTTGTGTAGCTTTTAATTCTTAAATGTATAAAAATTCTAATTGTAATATTAGTTTAGAATCAAATTAATTTTTTAAAAAACACCTATAAATATTGTACATTATGGTGGATTGGGTTTGCTGTATTTTGTAACCAGCGACATAAGAAACTTAAGAATACGTTAAATTAATAATCCAAATTTTTTAATCTGACAAGATATAAGTTATCAATAAAAGATTAATATCACTTAGTTTATATTTAAAAATGGAAAGTTTTTAGATAACGTAGCAGCAGATTCAAGAGAAAACATTGTGAAAATTTAAGTTTAAAAAAGAAAACTTATGGAAAAATTGTTAGATATAAAATATTTATATATACATGTAAACACAGCAGTCCCTCGCTACGTCAAAGTTAGTTTATCACGGACTCGCTTTATCTCATTTTTTTTAAATAAGATTAGACACGACACACAACTGGTTTGCCGCACGATCTGCATGAAATTTTTATTTAAAATAAATTATTTTAAATTATTTAGCACCTGCTGCACCTGTGTGCAACTCAGAGCTGCAGAAAAAGCTTCCTCCTGTTCCTTTGTGCAGTCCTTACTGCAGGAAACTTCCTGCTCCAGTGATCTCCGTTCAGAGTGGAGAAGTGGGCGTGGCCAAGAGCACTTGCAGTTGGCAGAGAGCTGAATTTATGACATTTTGTGCTCTTTTAGAGCGCTTAGAGTTTAGAAACATTGCTTAGAATATTGCAAGATTGTGGGAAGGGTTTAAAACGCCTTAATAAAAAGAAAAAATACACTAAAATAAACTACTACTTACTACTTGTACTACTATTCCTACTTGGTGGTTTTTCACAGGTCTTCAGGGTACAGATTCCTTTAAGAATGGGCTGACTTGTTCAGACCTCCAGCTTCAACAGGACTGGACCTGGAACCAGGATGGATCGCTGCTTTCAGGGTTGAACCTTAATTTTAAAGCAGATTTCCAGGACTTGTAAAATGTTGGAAAAGAGGAAACCATGTGGGCTTTACTTTATTTTGTTTGCTGCTTTTATTTAGCATTTAGAATTTTCAAAATAACAATTGTAAAAGCAGAAACAATTTCCACAAATGGGCTAAAAAAGGCTTTAGGTGCAGGTCGGATGTGTCTTTCTGATCGGCCAGAAATGAACTACCAGTTGATTCCAGTCAATTCAATAATAATCCAACGATCCTGATTAATTTCTGTAGTAAACCCTTCTTGATATTTTATTTCTATATTTGCATCTTTGTTTTTTTTATTTCCTGTTATGCTTGTTTCTGGTTATACCGTCTACTTTTACAGAATACAACCTTAAAAATCATATACCGGTATACACAGAAATTTGTCAGAAACCATAGAACTACATGCTGTGTATTTCTCTTTATACAATCTTTTGTTCTATATGTTCTTTGCTCATTTTCATGACTTTCTCTGCAGAGTTTTCATTTTATTTTATGTCCACATCAGAGGTGTTTACAAAAATCTCGGCTTGTTCACTGTGAACAGGCTGATGTTATAACAAACAAACAATGGGAGCGAGGCTCCACGCACCCCAGTGCTTTCTGGTCCAACGTTTCTCCTCCAGAGAGTCTTCTGGCATCTCTCCGTCCTCTTTGAAGCTTCTCCACCATTGATGGTGAGCAGCAGAACCAAACGAACGCATTTGTGGCTTCAGTCAGTGAAAACGGCCGGCAGCTCCCCCTCTTCCAGAAACAACAGGCGTTCTGTTTTGTGTACTGGTTTAGCCGCTTTTGTTAAAGCTGCATAAATTCTGTATACGGTGGGTTCTCGGTAAAGCTCTTCTTGTTTGTGGAGATCAGAGAACGTCTGCAGACGCTTCATTTAGAACTGGTTCTCATTAGAGAAGCAGCACATTTAAAGCTAATGATTCAGGATGGAATAATACCTAAGCCAAACACTATCTCATGAAGAGATAAACAAGTTGTACTCTGAATCTGTTTGATTCTTTTTGTATTATTTTTATTCTCGTGTGTGTAGGACTGTCTTTGCAGATAGCTAACAGTTGCTCCAGTAAACACCCTGAAGCATCTTGCTCTTTTGATATTTACTGAAGTGAATATTGTAAAATATACAAAAAAAACCAAACATGCATTGACGTTACAATTATTGGAATAAATCACTTGCTTAGAAATAGCTTCCTCTTTGCAATGTAGAGTTTCATCTGGCAACGGCGGATGGCACGGTGGATTGTGTTCACT
>JARVJN010000452.1:4594099-4604360 GCA_031763805.1 Argolebias nigripinnis
AACTTGGATTATGTTTTATGACAAATGTATTCATGATATTTACTCTAACACAATGACAACAATGGCACAACTCAACGGCATGTGTTATATATCATAATGTTGTGCTAGCGTTGCAGGCATCCTTGTCGCTGGGTTGTCTTACAAAAACAGCATGGAATGGCTGATGTCCGATATTTAACTTTATTGCTAATATCGTCCGATACCGATACCATGCCGATAATATTGTGCATCCCTAAATGTTTGTCAAATAGTTTACGCTCCATTTCATTAGTCAGAACATTTCATGGGCCAGGATGAGATTTTGTCAATTTAATCAAAGATATCATATTTTCATGGGTTTCTTTACCCACGTTTGGTTGCATTGGACTTCTGTCTTCTGACTTCTGTCTCTCTATCTGCGGATGATGTGGTCTTGTTGACGTCATGCCATGATCTCCTGCTCTCAAAGGAGCGGTTCGAAGCCCAGTGTGAAGCAGCTGGGATGTGGATATGCAAATTTGAAGCCATGGTTCTCTGTTGGAAAATAATGGTTTGTCCTCTCCTGGTTGGGGTTGAGGTGCTGACCCAAGTGGAGTGGTTTGTGTTTCAGGATTTTGTTTATGGCTGTAGCGTTTTTGAAGTGAAGGAAGAAGGGTGACACATGCTTCTCAACTTCACTACACTTGTTCTTCATGCTACATGGACAAGGGAAGAATGGAGCATGAGCTCATCAGATTGGTTGGTGCAGCTTCCGCAGTATGGTGCACCCTGCACTGGTCCATTTAAGTGAAGAGGAAGCTGAGCTGTAAGCTCTCTGTTTACTGGTCTGTCTACATTCATACCCTCACCTTTGTTCATAAACTCTGGGTAGTGACAGTAAGAACTAGATGACGGATACAATTGGTTGCAATGTATTTTCTCTGCAGGGTAGCATGAGCTCTTCCTTAGAGATAGGGTGAGAGAAGTCCCTGGGAGAGACTGAGTAGAGCTGCTTCTCTACATCAAGATGAGACAATTGAAATGGTTCAAGCATCTGATAAGGATGCCCTTTAGATGCCTCGGTAGGCAGGTTTTTAAGGCATGTCCAATTGGAAGGAGACCTTGAGGAAGACCCAGAACATGCTGGAGAGACAGAAGAGCTGAAAGAGGTGGCTGTGGAACGAGATGTCTAGACTTCCCTGCTCGGGACGGACGGACGGACGGACGAATGGACGGATGGATGGATGGATGGATGGATTGATTGATTGATTGATGGATGGATTGGATTCCATTTAGCTAAACCATTAGAGAGCCAGCAGTTGTTTTTAATGATATTTTGAGATTTTTAAATCTCTAAAAAGGAAAAAATAAATAAATAAATTGAAATTAGCATTGGCAACAAGCCAAAGAGTTGCTGGTGCTGGCGTAGATTTTCAATTCTTCCGGACATGGCAAAAAGTAAAATTAAAGTTAAATGAGCTGGACATATATTCTGAAGCTGAAGATGTTTGGCTTCCCAGCCATGGAGTATTCTCAATTCATAATTGGAAAGTGTGGCATTCCCAGCTTTAAATTGTACGAGAAGATCAAGTTACGCAGCTTAGTTCACATTTTGGGGGGATAAGCCAAGGTGTTAGCATGTTTATGTGTAAAATACAGTCTGTTGTAGCTTGCTATGTCATATATACATATTACTGGATAACTTAAACAGCAACACATAGCTATATTTAATCATAGCATTAAAATAAAGTAGCTGTTTTTTCCCTTGGGGTTTTTGCAAAATAACAATCACCTGATAAGGTGATGTAACGTTTGATTAGCTGGGTTAGCTTCCTTCTTAGAGAGCTGCTTATTTTACAGATGTAGCTTTTTGCGAATGTTTATTTCTAAACAACTTTACACACATTGGAGAAAGGATGTGGTACTCTAGACTTTACAAAATGATGATTTAGCTGGAGTCTGGAACTATGTGGATCAAGTGTAAGAAGAAGCGAGTGAGTAGTTCTGTGAAAGTTTTAGAAAAGCTAATTGAGGTTAATGTAATATTGAAGTCTGAAGTATGTATTTACTTTTTAACTTTCAACATTTACATATATATTAAAATCCCTGTGACAATATTTGAATTAATCCTTGGTTTAAAATGTCTAACAGATTAGATAAAATCTGAGGTTAAAGGTCAGGTAGATGAAAGAATAAGTGTTTAAGAAAAATAAGAGGCAGGTGATTGAAAGAGACATGCTAAGACAAAGCTAAGATTAGTAAATAAATGACTAAAACACAACTAATACTTAACTTGTGGTCAGAGGTCACAGGAAACATTTAGATAAGTAGTTTTTTTTTATTGCATTGTATTTTATTTTATTTAAGCTTTATTTAACCAGGTAGTCTCACTGAGTCATGAGGACTCATTTTCAAGAAAGACCTGTTTGGGAGCAGATGGTGGGGGTTAAAGGCCTTGCTCAAGGGCCCAGAGTGGGGTAAATGAGGTTGGAGGCAGGCGTGGGTGTTTCACATTTTCCACCCTCATTTTGATGTTGTTGGTCCTGGAAGTCGAACCGGAAACCTGATCACAGGCTCGCCTTCTCTACGTACTTTGTACGTATTTTTCACCTTCAGTCAGGTTTGTGTAAGACAAAGCAAAAGGCATCGCAACACCCTCACATAAAAAAAACCTTCATTTGGACCACACAAACACACATTTACCATGAAATATTAGTTCACCCAGCGCTGCTGCTATTTCTTCGTGGACAAATCTGTTCCATATGATTAATAAGAGATTACTCAACCCACTAAAAGTCCACTCCGGGTTTTCCTGGTTACCTACAGCAACTCACCACACTGCATGAAGTACTACTTCCCCGAGGTCACTTGGCTTGGCAGGATGCTCATCTCTTTCGGGGGGTTTTGTGGAAGGGGCGGGGGGAGGAGGCCGAGACACCTTTGTGTTGTCTAGCTTAGCGCTACGTTAGTGCTGGCAGTAGTTGACTGGGGTCGGGGACTGTGGTAAAGCCTTCCGCGGATTCGGAAAACTTGCAGTCACTCAACTCCAGAGTGCTCGATTACAGTGACAACTTTTACGGCTGGGCAATATTTACATTACAAATTATTCTGACACCAATGAGACAACGCATGTCAATAAAATAATTTGCAAAACCAGCAATTATTTAAAAAAATACCCATTTGACCTTTTTGTGCCCCAACAGTGAGGTTTCAGATTGCATGGTACCCATATAATTAGTATTTTCAAACATGTCTGATGTCACTGCATGCAATGTTCATCTTCTATATGAGTATTTGTCAAGGATAACGCTCAGCTAATACCACACCAGATTTTAAAGTAACATCTTTCAAATTGACAGCACTATAGCCAATTTTGTGTTTGCTAAGGTCACTTAACTGTGAGAGCCATCGTGAATCAGGTTAACCTCAGAAGTTTTATCATTTGTAGATGTTCATCTAATGATTACTTTGAGAGTTTCTATAAGATCCATTTGGTAGTTTGTGAGATATTTTGCTGTCTAACACATGCACATACATTTGTACACTGACAAAGATAACTGCACAATGCCCCACCCTTTTGTGGCAACAGGTGCTGAAAATGCAGGGATATGGAGGGCTTTGTTTATTTGTATGTCAATTCCAAACTGTCACCCTCCTCCCCTCAGAATGCTTAATTTGCTTTCCTTCGCAATACGTCTGCAGCCATTTTATTTCCCTCAACCCACCACCACATTTGATCTTGCCACTGTTAGTACTTCTGAAGGAATTCACTTTTAAGTAGTTTGATAGTAAGATTTAAAGGGATTTGGCAGCTAAACTGTGTTATCAGTCCAACGATAGTTTGCTGTGAGTTTGTACTTGACGGGACTTATTTGTGTGTTTGTCAGGGCCACTTCTCGTGAAGAAGGAAGAGCTCTGGTGTAGTTGGGAGGTAATGGAGAAGGATGTGGTGATCTTCTCTCCAGACAGCATGAATAAATTTCTTGTTGCTATGCAACTGAATGTATCCTCTGCTATGAATTATCTCTCTGTCAGTTCAAAGTTAGGAGACAAAAAAATAAATAAAACAAATAAAATAAAAACGCTCTTCTTTGCATTTGAATAAAATCCCAGATCAGCTGCGTCATCCATCAACATGCATATTTAAACAGGAACATGACACGTTTGATTTCATAGGTGCGCACGTGTAGCACGAGGAAATGATTTGCCCTCGTTTTCAAATGGTAGAACGTTTTCTTACTCTAATAAATCACAGTAGCCATATTTACCTTGAAGAGCTGTGCCATGTTGAATATTTATTTCAAATTTAATCTACAAGTCTGTGATGGACTGGAGACCTGTCCAGGATGTCCCCCCGCCTCTCTCACAGCGATGGCTGGATATGGACACCAGTGACCCCCGTGACCCGAAAAGGAAGAAGTGGGCAAATATGATGGATGTATGGATGGATGAATCTACAAGTCATAACCAGGTATAAAAATATTTTTGGTGTAAAATACGCAACCTTAATTTACTTCCAAGCTTCACCACCTTGTCAATGTTTAGTGGTAACTGTGGTGGGTGCAGTTGTAGGGTAGCCGGCTTGAGACTGGCATGTCACAAGTTCGATTTACCGCCATGCCTATATGTTGTGGTGTCTTTGAGAAAGGCACCTCTTCTCTAACTGCTCCCCGGGTGCTGCAATAGTTTCCTGCTTCTCCATTTGGGTGTATCTCATGTGCGATGGGTCAAAACAGGACAAACACAGCACTTTTTAAAGGATAATTATCAGTAATGAGCTTAGTGATTTTGCACGTGTCTGTGTGTTTGTGTGTCCAGTACCAAAACCTTATATTACCTGACAAATTTCACTAAAATTTGTAGAATGATATCTCTGGGTAAACACCCACAACTCATTAACTTTTAGAGTGAACTCGAGTCGGCTGATTCAAGATGACCAAACTCTAAAATGACTGTAACTAATGCCCTATTCGCACGGGATTAGTTTTACCTAGGGACCACCTGCTATTTGTAACAATTACGGATATTGCATGTGTTATTAATCCCATGTAAATCGACCATGTCAGTAATTTGTAAAGTAAAAACTCCCCCGCAAATTACTATTATATTTTGCAGCACTCCCAGGTCCTGTTATAATACTAATACAATGCGAATATGCATCTCTGTGATTTGGACAGAAATGGGCGGGATCCGATACGTAATTAGGTTTTTGTTTTGGTTCAAGCAAAACCATTTGGAAAAATGTAGAACAAGGCTATTTTAAATGAACACGCTACTCGCTTCAGCTTTTATGCTGCCACTTCCTTCACTGCAGATGACAGCAGGTGCGGAGATGCGCGTGTGATCAGCTAATCCATCCATCCATCTATCCATCTATTATATTTACCCATCCTTCCATTATCTTTTACCCGCTTCTTCCTTTTCAAGTAATGGAAGTCGCTGGTGCCTATATTGTCCAGCTATCACTGTGCAAGAGGCGGAGTACACCCTGGACAAGTCACAAGTCCATTTCAACTGGTGGGTCAGAGCATGTGCGTGGCCGGTGACAGGTGTCCTTCTGAGCTTAACACAACTTTTTTACCTCTTAAACCGGCCGGTTGGACATGCCTCCTCCTCAACAAGTAGATTAACACAATTTTCTATTGTACATTCTTTAGTTTTCTTTGTGCTGTTTCGTAAAATGACATGAAAGCCTGAGACCAGCCCGGCCCGCACATTAAGCACATAATTATGGACTGGCCTGGTCACGACAACGCAGCGCGTTAACATCATATCCGGAAGATGTCTGTAAATTTCAACTACATCTCAGGCTTTGGTTATCCCGTGTGAACGCGCCACATAAAAATCAGACGTTGGGGAGTAATTTATTTATTACATGTGGTCCCGAGGTAAAACTTAATCCTGTTCGAATAGGGCTCAAGTCAGTTTGACTAACACGGAGCTAAAAACTGGCGTGGTAGTAGCTGAGATTGATCCTCAACACGTGCTGGGCACTAGCTGTGCATTCATCCACAGCACTGCATAGAAGTTGTCCCATTTGACTAATCCAGTATCAGAAACAAAGTGAATCACTGGTCGTTTTAATCAGGGTACACGTTCTCCTTCTGTTACTTCAGCCATTTATCCACTGATTGATAACATTGAGCACTTGAGCATGCATCAGGACATTTACTGAACAGTTTTTCTGTATGCATTGACAGAAAATGTCCTGATTACAACAGTAAGATGTTACAAAGGTCAACGACAGGGCTCAAACCAAGGATGAATCTTGAGCTGTATGTTGATGAAATGAGAGGTACACTGAGTGAGCCCGGCCACCAGAGGATGCACATGTCCCTGACCTTCAGCCTTCATTAAGTGTGTAACTGTGAAGGCAGGTGGGGGGAGCGGAGTGTTTGTGTGAGACCAAGTGTCATCACCTTTTCAAACAGTCAGGGTGAGAATCACTGGGATGAAGTAGAAACTTTGGTTCACTCAAACACCCTCTGTGTGATTTAATGTAGAAAGTTTTCATATGAAACAGATTTGAAGGCCACGCTGC
This sequence comes from Argolebias nigripinnis, assembly GCA_031763805.1. Classification (NCBI taxonomy): domain Eukaryota; kingdom Metazoa; phylum Chordata; class Actinopteri; order Cyprinodontiformes; family Rivulidae; genus Argolebias; species Argolebias nigripinnis. The sequence goes on from JARVJN010000452.1 coordinate 4,600,599, forward strand.
TGTGAGGAAGCAGGAAAACTGGATTTATTTGTGATTTTTTTTTTTCAACAGGCAGCTGACACTCATCACTAAATCCATGGAGCAATTAGAAAAAGACCTTTAAGAAGAAACTCAACCTCTCAGGTTACACTTAAAAAAAAATGTCTCAACATCTTCTATTTTCCACAGTGGAGCAACATTTTATCTATTTAAAAAAATCTCAAGCCCGGTTGATTTGCGTCTGCTGGCACCTGGTTCTGTATTTTTGTACACAACTTTTGCTGAGATGTCTGCACAGATCGTGGTACTTTAAAAACATACGTGTTCTCTAAGCCAACCTCTTTTATTTGACTTCCTGCCATCTGCGCTCTGAACACAAACCTGTTTGGAACAGACAATATAAAATGCAGCACTAAAATCAATTAAAAACAAAACAATAAAATAAAGTTTATGTATAAAACGGAGTATAATACTCAAAACAATCACAGACTTTTTAGATTTGTTTTGTGACTTTAACATGTAAAATCCCTTAAATGAATCGAAGAGGACAACTTCGTATTTTATTGCAAAGTTACAGAAGCACTAAGAGAAGGTCATTTAGCCAAATTCAGTCTGCGCTAAAGGAATGCTGCAGGAAGCAAAGACCTGAGAGCGATGCTAACTGCACTGATCACAGAACATGTGACTAATGTTAAGAAGAAAGTAACATTTCTTGAAAGAATACATATTGCACATTTATTTATTCATTCATAAAAAAAAGAAAAATCCATAAATGGAAATACATTTTTTGACAAATATTATATGCATTATCAGATAACACTTAGGAAATGTGTTAAAGATGACTCTTAGCTACTACTACGCTGCATTTTAGGACATTATCTAAAAAAAATAGCTAAGCTGCAACCATTTCCTTGTCTGCTGTCATCAGTTAGTTATCAGTTTTAAGGTTTTATTGAACTCTTCACTGGTTCATGAGATACTTTGCTACTAAATCAACACACCTACAGAAAAGCAAATACATGATCACCATGCTTTACAAATAGCAGGCAATAATAATAAGTTGCATTTCCTGCAAAAATGCAGTGTGAATGCTTATTGCAGAAGAACTTGCTGACAAACAGCTGGAATAAGTAAAAAAAAAAAATTAAATAAGAAAAAACCTGAAATGTAGCTAAAATAAAAGAGTAAACCTAAATTAGCAACAGAAAGCAGTAATATTTGATTAATTTGTTTTAAAACTGGTTTGCAGAAATTAGCACAAAAATTAGGAAATTAGCTAAACAAAACTGAAATTAGCACAAAAAAGCTGAAAAGGCAGAAAGAAGCTTAAACTACCAGAAAAAGCAGGTCACTTTCGTAAATGAGCCTTCGAGGCTCAATGAGATTTACCTGACTAAATAAAGGTTGAATGAAAAAAAGTTGAAATGAGCTTAAAATAATGTGGAATTAGCTTAAAAATCTAAATTTAGCATAAAACATTTAAATAGTAGCCAAAATGGCAGAAAAAGCTTAAAGCACCATAACAAGTTGAATTTAGCAGAGATAAGTTAATTAGGCTGAAAGTAGCAGAAATTCCAACCAATTTTTTTTAATTAATCTAAAAACAACTGAAATTAGCTTAAAATGCTAAAAAGTTGGCTGAAAAGGTAGAAAAAGCTTAAACTAGCAGAAGAAAGCAGAAATAACACGTTTGACCAATTAGGCTGAAAGATGCAGAAATGAACACAGAAAAGTGGAAATTATCTGAATTAAGCTTAAATGAGATAAAGAAAAAAAAAAGCAGCTGAAAAGCAGCTTAAATAGCAAAAAGAAGCCTAAATTACCAGAATGAAGTGCAGAGAGCACATTTTTGTTGAATTAGGCTAAAAAAAAGTTTAAATGTGTGCAAAAAAATTGGAATTAGCTGAAAAACCCTAAATTAGCAGGAAATGGCTAAATTCATTCATTCAACCTTTATTTATACAGGCTAGCCTCGTTGAGTCACGGGGACTCATTTACAAGAGGGACCTGTCTCACTCACACCAAACAACCATCCACTCTCACACTCACACCTAGGGTCAATTTAGTAGCTAAATAGTAGCTGAAATAGTAGAAAAGGCTGAAACTTGTATATATAAGCTGAAAGGAGTTAACAAGCTGAAATTAGTAGAAATAATTTCGAAAATGCACAAAAATGTAGCAGGCAGAAAGAATCTGAAAGGAGCACAAAACAGCAGAAATTAGCTGAAAAAGTTTAAATGTACACAAGGCATCTGAAAGAAGCTGCAGCAGAACAAAATGTGAAAGGAGCAGTAAAAGGCTGTAAACAGATCAAAAGATTTGAAGGATGTAAAATGAGCTCAGTTTATTTTCTATAAGAAAAAAAATATATATCTGAAAAGGCTAAATATTTCAAAAAGCTAAAGTTGCACCAATACCAAAAGCAGGTCTGTTCTGAAAGACCTGAACCTTTTGATTTATGATCTGTTGAAATAGATTGACAACTGTGGGATGAGAAAGATGCACAGAAGAAAAATGGATCACAATAGAGTGAACGCTTCGTGAACCTTCACCCAATCACCGACTATAGATGAACAGAATCCTGTTTTTTGTTGGACTTAGATTAGTCTCAACTCAAGAACACCCACAGTGTTCCAAAGTAAGAACAGATTTTTTTTTTTGGGCGTAAGTAGTATATTGGATACTGTATATTATTTTGCCTTTTAAAATGTACATTAGGGAGAACGGCAGACTTTTAATTTGATATGTTGATGGTGTTGGAGCCAGAGTCTGGAGGTTAGCTCAGCTCCTGTTTCTGTTGCATCAGAAAGTTCAGCTGTCCAGTCTCTCCTGAGAGAAGGATAATGACCGAACACAGACCTCGTGCCAATCCTGTTTTGATGCATCTCGTCAACCACTCGTGTTTCTGCTGCAGATTTTTTTTACAACCGTTTGCTGAATCAATCTTACCCTAAGGAAGAAAATAAAAAAAAAGAAGCATGCTTGCAACATTTCTCCCTTTGACGAGTTCTTCCTGACAGCTCACTGTTCCCACTACGATGTAGAAGATAAACACAATTAATATGCATGTGAGTGCAGCTTTTAAAGCTTGTTTGTGCACGTGCTGGTTGTTAGGCTGTACAGGAGCATGAATATCCCCCCGCAGACTTTGATAAAAAGACAGGAAATTGAAACCTGCCTGCAGACTGTATCCGCGCCCGCAGCCAGCATCAGATTTTACCCGGAGACCGATGTTATGGTAATTGATACGACGTCCAGTCACCAGCCAGGCATTCACACTATATTGATTTGGCTGAGATATTTTCCAGAGTAATCAAAGAGCCGTGAAATCCTTACTCTGCAAGAGCTTGGCGCTTCGGGGACCACTGAGAGCGATTGCTTTCTCTCGTGGAGTTGAGAGTTTAGTAAACCGATACGACTTCTGCTGTGAAATACACAAACTGCTGCTGGTGCAAGAAGAAGGTACTGTATCTGCAGCCGTTAGCGTCGAGCCCCTCTGCTCACACAGACTCATGTTGGTGCTGTTGTTCGGCGTATTATTTTTACGCTACTAGTGCTTGGTTTGTGTATTTTTAGTTGGTGTTTTTCTTTTACATTGTAATACTTTTGTTGGATGTAACTGGGACCCTGTGTAAACAATTTCATTCCACCACATGTACCTTATGTTTATGTTTATTAAATTCGTTCATTTTTTTACAAAAGAAACACAATACAAGACAATACCATTAATGATACGTACACAATGTAAAAAAATGAAAGGTAGCAGAAAGAAGAATAAATCTT
>JARVJN010000453.1:79492-90149 GCA_031763805.1 Argolebias nigripinnis
TCATTTTGTTCTGTTACTGGAAGATTATTTTTGTTTGAACTGATTGTTTGAAAAAAGGGGCAGATATAATAAGATTTTTTCTTCTTTCTGCTACCTTTAATTTTTTTATATTTTGTACGTTATTTATGGGACTGTTTTGTGTTGTATTTTTGGTTTTAAAAAATTAATAAACAAACATTTCAGACATTTTTAAGGAAATTTGCTGCTTTGAATAAAACAAATTAAAACTAATTTCCAATATTTTAAATAGATTTGTGCAGGACTTATTTTACCAGCTACACTCTATATACTGCAACCGGTTTTCCTTTTCAGGCTGCTTTTTCTAAACTTAACTCGGATTAAGGGAAAATTTTCTAGGGCAGTAATGTGCCATCATACGAAGATAATACAATTGTACAGTAATAATAAAATTAAATACTAAACTGCTCTTGAATGACCGATGCGATTAACAGGTTGGCTACATCCGAAAAGATAGACCGTTGTGGAAAAAGTTTAATATTTTTGCCACATTCAATTGAAACTCAAATTCATCACACATGGGGTGGAAAACTGCACGCCTTTATTTCTTGTAATTTTGATTATGGCTAAATAAATGAAATAATGAAAAGCCAACACTCAGTACTGTATTAGAAAATTAGAATGTGATAACGTTCCACATTAGAAATCTGTGCACTGTGCACAGATTAATTAATCCAAGGCACGTGCTACAAACGTCTCGTTCCTCAAGTCGAGCCTCACCCGCACAAGTGGCTTCAGAAAACCCAGTGGACCAGCACAGAGGACATGGACCCAAACCATCACGGACTGTGGAAACTCCACTCTGGACTTAAAGCAACGTGGATTCTGGACCTCGCCGCTCGTCCTCCAGACTCTGGGACCTTGATTTCCAAATTACTGTAAAATTCACTTTAATCTGAAACGAGGACATTGGACCATCGAGAGACAGTCCAGATCTTTGTCTCCTCAGCAGGTAAGACGCTTCTAATTTCTCAGGTTCAGGAGTGGCTGGACTTGAGGAACGAGACGTTTGTAGTGACACCAGGAGTTTACAATATGAACTTCTTCATGATGTTCTAATTTTCTGAGACACTGAGTTTTGATTTTCATTCATAAGCTATAATCATAACAAGAAAGAAAAGGACACACAAGACATGAAAATATAAAATGGACATACAGGGGGACATCAAAGATGGACAAGAAGAGCGAAAAATCCATTTATTAGAACATAAACTTGTCAAAAATCAGAACAAACTCTTGGACTTATGAGCAGAAGTAAAGTTTTATATAAAATTTGAACAGTGAATACAGAGGTGATATCATGTGTGTAAAAAAATACGTACAATAAACAGGTAAAATAAAAATAAACAGATATTTTCTTTTCTGTCCGGAGCTTTAAGTTAGCGGATGAAATGTAAAAGGCACTAAATGTACAACATTCCAGTTTTAAAGAACGGAGGCCGAGATCGTTCAGAGAAACCAAAACAACATGATCACAGGACGTTTGTCGTCCTAATGCGAGACGTAGTGCAGGTTTCACACAAAACACCAAACAATTTGCAAATAACACACAACTATTTACCATCGAGAACGCACCGAGCGCGCGCTTGAGGACCGAGTTCGACCGGCGTTCACCTGAAGCTGCACGCCGAGCGGCGACAATCCGCCATAATTTAACGTTTACGTCACATAAAAAAAAAAAAAATCTTTACAAACGGCACGACACACTGCAACGATGAGGAGCGAAACGACCGGCAGGTTACGGTTCGTTGGTTGGTCTTCTTCAGTTTGGTCAGTGCGCTGAAACACACGCGGCAGAGTGGCAACAACAACAACAACAAAAAGGCGAAGGTGGAAGACGACAGCGCTCGAGTCAAGATGAACAGAATTAAAGATTTCTTTACTCTGGACGACTTTAGTGACGAGCTTCCTGCTTTTTTTCTAAAGACACAAGTCAGGTTTCTGGTCGCAGTCGACCTTAAACGCACCACGGCGTTAAAGAATATCAACAAAAACGAGTTATGTTTAAATTCAACTCAAACGTTTTCAAACTCATAAATCAAAAAGATTTTTGAGATCATAAACAAATGAACTAGTTTCTAACGGGGTGCTTCAGTTTGAACGTTACAGATTTAAAGTTTAAGGATGTGTTAACGACAATTTAAATGACAGATTTTTACATTTTCAGTTGTGGTATAAATAAAAAGGCAACTAATGTACGTGTTTAAGGACATTCAACAATAGACTGTTATCACGTGTGGCTGTTTGAAAGGCAATCATCAAAACCTGGTGATAAATTTGATCAAAACTTGAGCAAACGTAGCAGAAGAATGAAGATTTCAAGTTCAGAGCTATGGCAGGTCATAAACTATTTATTAGGAATGGGCAGTGGTTTTATAATATTTAAAGTCCATTCTAAGCTTTCTTTTTTATTTTATTGACAGCTTCTAATGCCCACCCCCTGAACAAAAAAGACCTTGGAGCGTTCCAGCATTCGTTTCTGCCCCCGTAGTTTATTAGAAAAAAACATACAGGTAGTTGTTGTGACAGAACATGTGCGCCCCACTTTACACTGAACCATCGGACCGTCCAAAAATCAAGATCCCTGCTAGCAGGACGTTGGGTGCTCCACCTGCACGTCCTGAAATCTCAAATGTTCTAGAAGGCCCCTTGACTGCTCCCAGATTGGAGAAACGTTTCAGTTCTTACCCAACCGATGAGCTAACGGCTAGTCCGAGCAGGGCCGAGACCGGAACGGACACAAACCGACGTACCTCAGAGACAAAGGCAACACAATCAAATTTCCATTTGATTTCACAAACAAATCTTTGCTTATTTCTGAATAAAATGTTATCTGAGGTCGACCAAAGAGCCATCTACAGCAGGTAAGATATTGTTTGTAGCCTGTTTGCAGAACTCGGCTTCAAAAGATCTGAAGTTTCATCTTTTGCGCCTCGACCTGTTGAAATACGAGCCGTGTTGAAGTTTTAATCGAGTTGTGCAGGAAGTAAAGTTTAAAGTCAGGCTCAAATTTAAACGTTTGTCGATTTAAAAAAAAATTTAAAGTATACACCTGAGTTTGTCACTGCTCCTACAGAAATGTAAAGAAACCTTTAATTCCAAGTGGTTGAACACTTCCTGCAGCGCTGACGGTGAGAACGTTTTGATCCGAGTGTCGAGGAAACGAGTCCACGAGCGTTTGAGCTGCTGCTCTGGAAGGAGACGCGCGGCCGGCCCAGACTGGAATGACTTACAGTAAACAGCACAAAATGAGAAGAACTTAAATACAAAGGTTCGGCGACCAGTCACGAGCTGAGGGCTCTCCGGCGAAACCAAGGCTCTCATTGGTAAACCGAACCGCGAGCAAAAAAACTAAAACACAAATTTGGCTTTGAAGACAAAATAATTTGGAATGCGTTTAAAGCTGAACAAAAAAACCAAACAAACGTCGATATTTGGCCCATAAGTGAGAAAAATGTAAAGAAATGACATAATACGCTACAGAAAATAAACATTTTGATAATAATGCTTGTAGTGTTAGTAAACTGCATGCAAACAGTGTATTTAGAAATCCACACCTCCCCGTTTGTCAAGATAACTCACCTCGGTCGAACGTTTATTTTAAACATGCAAATAAAGATTTAAAATACATTTCGGAGCCGCTTCCACCGAGAAAACAAACGAACGAAGAAGAGATTTAAATAAATCAGTAAAGGCGGGGCTCGTTCACACCGAGGTGAAAATCCGACGGGAGTTAAACGTCTATTTATTTGTTTATTTATTAAACGGTACCACGACGACATGCCAGAACTTCACGGCGAGCTGAAGCTTTCACAGTGACACAACGATCGCGCAAATAAACCAGCCGAGTACCACCGACGTCACTTTACAGGTGTTACGAGGACTGCATGCAAAGTTACCGAGGCCCAGGGTTCGCGTTTGAACGCCTCTACAGAACAAGATCACCATGGAAACGCCCAGGAGGCGGAGCTGCAGCCCGCTGCACCGACTGTGTTCAAAACAGTAAAAATAACAAGAACGACGGCAAAACTTCAGGGACTTCTGGCACAAAGCTCAGTTTTGTTTTCACCAGAACCAGAAGGTCTCGTTCGATCCTCTTCGTCCACAGTGATGACGAAGACTATCCATTAAAAACTGGTCCAAATCAACCCTCGTCATTTTAAAGTGAACTCAATCAGAACCGTGGGGGCGGCTGACAAGATGGGTACAAAGCGGACTGAGAGTATAAGAGGTCCTAATACAGCTCCTGGAGGGACACCATCCTGCATGTTTTACATGTTTCTCTGGTTCGACGCACCCGATTGTAATAAATAAGTGATGATCTGATCTGAAGAGCAGGGAAACAACGAATACGTGCAGGATGGTGGCCCTCCAGGGCCACTGCTGCAGGTGGGCGTAACATATCGTGCACGGCCAAGAATACAGTCGTGCAAACACACAAAAATAAAAACCAAGCCGCCGTTTTCAAAAACTGGCCTCTTGAAACGAGGCCGCACGGCTCACTGTTCGCAAACAGAAACCAGTGAAAATCCGAAGCAACGTTTTCTGGAGACTTTGAGTCACCGAGCAGCCCCGAACAGGCCCCGCCCACCGAGACGGCGTCTTTAACGGGGATGAGACTTAACACAGTGGGCTGCATCAAACGAGACATTACAGGGGTAGAGGTGACAACTGTATTTGTGGCCCAAAATTTTTTATTTTCATGCCCAAAAGAAATGGGGAAAAACCTCAGAACCATCTCGCGTTAACGGTCAAAATATAAACGTAGAAGAAACTTCTCCGCTTCTGACCCAGAAATGCTGCAAGAAGAACCAGGTCAACAGTGACGTTACTTTTATCCAGTTACGCCCACAGTTTGTTTCTTTGTTACGACTGAGGCTGAACATGCCGCGGACGTTCGTTTAGCTTCGTAAATTTTCTCAAGACACCCTCCCCCCCGGTGCTTCACAACGTCATCTTTGAGGCCACTACCAAAATAAACCAAACCACTTCATATTTAGTACAAGTTTTGATGTTTAGTAAATTAAAGCAAACGTGTGCAACTAAACAAAGGAATGCTTGTTTTAAAAGTCTGCAGTTTTAAGACATATGAAGAGATTTGAGAGTTTTCTCTCACTGTTAGGCGTCGGTGCAACGGTCTGCTAGCTTGTTTCACCTCGTGGGCGTGAGGACGGCACAACGTCACAAAGATCAAAAATTTTATTTTTACAGCTGGAATGATGGAGATAAACGTCTTTTCAAGGCTCATATAATGTTTAAAATTGAGCCTTTTTGTTGTTTTTTTTATACCAGCAAAGCACGTTTAGACATTTTCATAGAACACTTCATGCGTTCAGAGGACAAAATATGGATAAAATAAAAAACATAAAAAAAGACACGGCACCTTTTTTTTTGGTCCCTGTTGAACTCTTCCCTCCCTCCCCGAGAGCAGCTAATAGAGAGATCTTGAACTTTTATTTTTTAGTGTGTTTTCATTATTATTATTTTGCAGTTTTTTTTGGTCCCCGTCTTCAGTTTTTCCGAATGTCAGCGTAGACGACCGGCTCAATCTTATGGAAGGAGTTTTTACTGCCCGAGTGGTCCAACTGGGCGTATATCACCGGGCCCTGGAGCACAACACAAACAACAAACAACCAGTGAGAGGCGGGACGTGTCCAGAAGAACAGGAGCTTTACTGACAACACTCGTTTCACATCAACACCAATAATCCACCTTTGTTCATTTTGAAGGGAATGGTTTTCTTTGTAAAAAGTTATCGATAATTAACATCTTACCTGTTATAGCCTTTTCGAATGGCATCATTTAACATTAAGATCAAATTTACATCTGACGGGACTGACGAGCTAACGGCTAGTCGGAAAGCAGCCGAGACTGACGTGGATTTCTGCCGTTTGAAAACTGCTCAAATCTTTACACGTTCACAGCGACCCATGAAAACGTTACATTTTTTATTTCCACCTCGCAGTAAGATCTTAAAAACACGATTACTTCCAACGGAAATAATCTAAATCTTCACCAGACGTTCATGAAGAGCTACGTGTTGTTTACGTCTGTAAATAACCAAAGAATTAAACGACGAAGGGATTAAAAAAAACTTCCCTGTGAACAGCTTTGAACAGTTCGTTAGCAACGACAGAAACTCATTTTAGTCTCTTTTCTCCAAACTTAGCTTCTTCAACAACTTATCTACTGTACTACAGGTTAGATGTTAATTATTTATAACTTTTACACATAAAACAATGTAAAAATGGTAAAAGCCTTCCTTTAATGCTACGTTCATAGTAAAAGCTGGGTGATGTACATCACTATCTGCATGACAGACCCATAAATGCTTTAAAATAATTACCTTGTCAGCAAATGGGAAATAAAAGTCAAATTTATTTTAGGATTAGAATTTTAGGATCTGAAAAGATGATCCAATCTTATCAAAATTTACATTTTATTGTTAAAATGTTTTTCATTCGACTCAGGCGCATGTTTGAAGAACAGATAACTATAACAAAATAATGTAAATTAAATAACATCCCACCTGATTCACTCCTGCACAGGTCCTTATTAGTCAGATGATTTAATGCAGTAGCTGTTTAGAGCTTTTATTTACACATAAACCACAACAGAAATTACAATATTTTCTTTTTTCAATTGAAACGTTGGGTAAAAAGAGAATGCAATGATTTTAATTCTCGTTAACTGTTTTTAATTTTAAGCCTGGCCAGAGGCAGCAAAAAGCTGTAAAAGTTGTACTAAGAAGTGGCTGGAGGAGCATTTTGTAGCTCGTTAGGTTAATTAGCAACAGGTGAGAGGACTGGGCATGAAAAGAGCTTTTCAGAGAGGCTGAATCTGTCAGAAGTAAAGATGGGCAGAGGTTCACCAGTCTGTGATAAACTGCGTCTAAAACAGCAGAACAATTTCAGAATAAAGTTCCTCAATGAAACTTTGAATATCCCATCTACGGAAGGGTATTGCTGTCATCCATGAAATAATAATTTTTGAAATTATATTGTAAAAACGTGATAAGCATGTAGTAAAAACGTGATATGAAGTAAAAACGTGATATTTGTACCGTAGTAAAAACGTGATATATATAATATATATACAGTATATGTATGTGTGTATGTATGTATGTGTGTGTGTGATTATATACACACACAGTACATATATGTTTATATATATGTAAATGTGTATATACTGGTGTATAATAATAATATAATTTTTACCAGAGTCCATGCAGGAAAAAAGTCCACCACGTGGATGAGTACATTTCTACATCTATACTTATCACATTTTTACATAATATCACGTTTTTACTCCATAATATCACGTTTTTACTACATATCACGTTTTTATTACATAATATCACGTTTTTACTACATACTTATCACGTTTGTACAATATAATTTCAAAAATTATTATTTCATGGATGACAGCAATACCCTTCTGTAGAATTGAGAAAGCTTCTCAGATGAGAAGCGAAACGTCTTCTGTTACAAATAAAGTCCAGTTGTTTCTGTATTGAACCCCTTTTAAAAAAGTTTTTTTATCATGTCCTGGATGACTGAGAATCTTCACCAGCATAGCGAACAAGGTAGCAGAACTTTAAGTTTTTACATTAATGAGTTTTCTTTTATATTTTCCACATACATTTCTTCAAATTTGCTGTTTATGCAACATCACAAACAGCACTAATGATTTTAATAAGTTCATATTGACCACGTTAGGCACTGATGAAAATGTGAATAAAACAAACGGTGCCCTAAAACTCTTGAAGCCACACCAGCAATTATCAATTTGTTGCAGAGGTTTCTCACTCTCTCTTTTGTTTTCATAAATTTTCAGCTATTTTCTGCAAATCTGGGGGAAGTTTTCAGTGTTGACACTTCAGTTTCACCCTTTAATTTCAATACACGAGGAATTTTTCCATCTCCGGGTGTCCTTAAACAACCCCTGTCAAGTTTCACTAGTGAATTTAATTCTAGAGGACGTTCAGACTTTTACTTTGGAGTTATTATGAGAGCTGTCTGGTCCTGTTCAGCCACTCTTCTTACCACCAGAAAGAAGAATCAGCCCCCCTTCCTGCTTCCTCCTCATCTTTCAATCTACTTTGCTTTGCCCTGGGAAACCCCCCACCACAGCCATCATGACACATTCAACCCACCTATTATGTTGCACCGTGGGGGGGCTCTGCAAGCCTAAACAGTAATTTGGAGACCCATTTTACGGGAGTGCTTATCTGCCAAGCGCTCGCCCAAGTAGTCCAAGTAGTCAGGGCCACACATTGCTCAGACTTGGACCAAACTTTGATGGATGATCGAGTCTCATGTTTCAGATTTGACATTGAAGGTCTCTTATCTGAAACTATACAGAGCAAAACCGTACATATTGCTGTTGTTTTATTCCTGTAATACATAAATTATTATTATTAAACCAATATCCAATGCTTGTGATATATATACTATATTTTTCGTACTATAAGGTGCACTTAAAATCCTTTAATTTTCAGAAAAATTGACAGTGAGCCTTATAATCCTTATGTATTAATTCTGGTTGTGCTGACTGACCTCAAATTGATTTTATGTGGCACAACTGAACAATGTTGAGAGTTATTGTGAACGAGTTGAATAAAGTTTGACTTACCGTATTTTTCGGAGTATAGGTCGCACTTTTTAATAATTTTTTCATGGCCTGCGACTCAGGTGCAACCTACTGTATATATGGCTTTTTATAAAATAAGCTGATTTTATTCATTTATTAACAAAAATTAAACTGAAACACACTCTTACAATAATGTCAGCTAACAAATATATATTTTTTGTTGTTTATCCTGCTAAAATTATTCATTTATTAAAGAAAAGTTCAGCTCAGACACATATTTGCTATAATTTTTTATCAAACAATTAATTGTTTTTAAGTGTTAATCTTCTTAAAAGCCTTGCTGTGTGCTCCTGTGGAAGAGACATTTGCAGCAGAGCTAAACACGGCCCACATTTTGACGTAGGTGCGACCTATATGTGGATTTTTCCAATTCTTTGAAAATAATTGGACAATGCGACCTATACTTGGGTGCGACCTATACTCGGGTGCGACCTATAGTCCGAAAAATACGGTACATAAAGGTGTTGGTATCTGTGTTGCTGTGGTGCAGAACTACTTGTAAACAAGTGTTTTGTGTCATTATTTACATTGTGCAAAGTTCACGTGTGTAAAGGCTCCCTGTGAGTTCTGGCAGAATTACTTCAATGAAGTAATACTTTGACTTGATGATAATATCATCCCTAACTTTCTGATCTACAGTGATTCTCTGAATGTTGACATCAGCTTCTGTCCAAACAACAAAATCACAGTACGACCTGTTTGTGGCTAACAGTTGTGTCTGAACCTGGTACATGATGTTCACGTTTCAGCTGCACATCACTGTCCAAAAAATCCAACATCTGAAAATTTGCCTTTAAATTACTTGCCCTTATGCAAAGCGGACATTTAATTTCTATTACACCTTCCCCACAGCAGTCGCAGGACATGAACGCATCGGGGCTTGCTCCAATGTGAGGACACTCTGTGGAAATGACCAGTCCACACTTTTGCACATTTTGACGGCTGTGCTCAGACGAAACAGACTTTATGTACTGGTCCAGAGCTGCTCATTCGTGTTCACATCCCCACTGTGTCGCTTCTGTAGAAAAATGTTTTTTCCCACCACAAATGTTGTACACTGTGGTTTTAGCAGGGGCTTTTGGATTTCCAACACACACCGATTTAATCCGTGAAGCTGTTATTCTGCCATGGCACAGAGCATGCCATATTTTAGATTTGGACTGCTCCTTGGTGAGTCTTTCAGCATTTGCAGACTTCTCAGAAGTTACACACAAAGTGTCATACAGAGTTCTACAAATATTAACTAAATCATTTTGCCCCATTGCCTGGTACTTCTCATGGCGTAATGTCCCAAGTGACACTGGAAGACATCCCTCCTTCAATATTTCAGGAACGTACTTTTCCTGAAAGCCAGCCGTCACAGCTAAAAATGCTGGTTTTTATCCTACAGCAGCTATCTTGTGCATGAACATGTCCATCTCTGTGTCGGTTGCACCTGGAAATGATGGTGTCTTCAGTGCTGAACTTGTTTGTTGTTCTGCCTCACCGCCATTCACCATGCATTCAAAACGTTTCTTCTTCATTGCTGGGGAGGTGAAGTCGATGTCACGGACTTCAGCATACTCCACCTTATGAAGAGCTGATGGTACCGGACATGATGCCTTCTTCTGTGTCACAGTCATGGCCGTGTTGGCTCAGTAGGTGCTGTCGACCCACAATCGGGCTCCAACGTGACTGCAGACCTCCCCTAGTCCAGCCATGCAGTCACAGTCGGCAGAATCCAAAACTCCATCTTTGCAGCAAATTATCCACAGCCGAAGTGGAGTTTCATTCATCCTCTGTGAATGACGCACCTAAGAACAGAACGTTACATATGTAAGATATTATACCCTGGTCAGTTTTACTGACGGTACAACATTCCAGATGAAAGATTTGAGTAGATTTTATCTGACAAAACTTATCATCATTAATTAACGGGTTCTCTCTTTTTCAGGATTTAACCAATAAATTGTGACCAGACGAAATGTAATTCACAAGAAACGTTAAC
>JARVJN010000453.1:1259403-1274741 GCA_031763805.1 Argolebias nigripinnis
CAAAAGGAGGCTGAAAACTTGTTTACTGATTTTTTTAAATTAAAAGCTTTATATGAAAAATGTCATGCTAAAGAGCTCAAACCACACAGAGCGTCTGCCATTTTGAGAAACAGAGACAGCCCATGTCATGTCAAGGGGCCTCTTTCCCATTTTTCTTAGAGACACGCTGCTCGCTCCCTCACTATCCATCCTTTATTTCAAACAGTCTTATACTGCCATCGGGTGGTCAACAACAGGTACTACACTCAAAAATGAACCAACATTTCTTCTTAAATTTGACAATAATTACTAATTATTGTAGAATTTCAAACAATATTATCGTTTATCACAATAATTTCTGAGACCATTACCGGTAATCGCCCAGCAAAATTTGTTATTGTGACAGGCCTACGTTAGCGATCACAAAAATGGCCACCACTCAGCTGCTTTTACAGCCACTGAGCTAGTATTTGGTGTGGTAGTAGCTGAGAGTCATCCCTAACAAGCAACTCAACTCTAGATTGTAGTAGAGCTTTTAAAGTTTGGCTTGCAGTGGGGCAGGTAATATGCATTTCTATTTAAAAAAAAGTTTTTATTCATTTTTCAAGTGATTCTAGTTTTACAATCTGATCCATTGTGTCTTTGGGAATTATGGCAACTATTTTCTTAAACTAACCAGATCGACTTGTTTAACATTTTATTTTAATAATGAGATGTAAATGGGCGGTTTAGTTTCGGGGACACGCAGAAATGCGCCGCCTAAGCTCAGGTTACAATCTGAATGTGAGCTAAACTTAATTTAATGATTTGGCACGTTTTCCCCTCAATGTGAGATGAATTAATTTAGATAACATGTTTTATTTGATTCATGTTGATATTTATATGCAACGCTGAGGATACGTGTATGGTGCTTTAGAATAAATTAATTAATTTAGAAGGGGAACAAATTCAGACCTGAATTGATTTGTTTACATAAAACATAAAAAAATAATCTTTTTTTTGTGTCCAAATTGTGTCTTTAAATGAAAATGTATAATTTCAGACAAATAAAACTTTATAAGCCCCTACATTTGTACAGGCAGCTAAAAGTTGTTTTCTCTCCAAGGTTTGGCTTCTCTTTGGCACCATTGAAGCCTTCGTGGCCAAACACATCTGCTGTCTTTAGCAAAATGACTATTTTACAACTGATCTATCTGAAGACTCGTCGTTTAGTCTCACGTAGCATTATTGTGCAAATGCAGTATTCCATATATTAAAAAACATTTTACACCGGACAGAAAACTTTTTACATTCAAGATTTAAACACGTGTTTTTCGTGAACAAATACTCAAGTCAAACTTCCACTACGCGTTCATTTTCTAAACATTTCCTCACGGATCCAGAACTAAAGAGGCCTCCTTACTCAGAGATCCGAGGAGCTGCAGCGGTTCTTGACTTTGGGCACCACCTGGATCTCGTCTCCGTCTCGGATGCTGTAGGAGTGGAGCGCCCTGAAGCCGCACTTCAGCTCCTCGGGTCCGAGCACGGAGCACATCTCTCTGTTGATGTGGAACAGCCGGACGCCGCTGGTGGGCAGCTGCAGCAGGGCTCGTAGCTGCTTCTTCAGGTCGCCCACCGTCTGCTCCAGGCGGAGGCTGACGGGCTGCACCTGGTCGCCCCAGCGGACGTCCACCACGGTGCTGCTGGGAGTCAGGTCCACCTCTGCCAGCGGAGCCAGCTGACCATATTTGGACACAAGAACGTGGTACCTGGGAAAGAACAGTGCACGGTTCATCGAACTGAAATAAAAACACGCTGGAATGGTCGACCACAGCACAGCTTGTTAGCAAGGTGAGCGTTTGTGCCGCCATCTTGGTAGGTGGCATCCTTCAAGACTGACAGCACAGCAACAGACCGTGGACGTGAAGGAAAAAATCATAACTTAAGACACGAAAAACAATGTTTTGCCATTAATTATTATAAAAGCAGACAACTTATATATTTGTATATTTGTAAGAAACTACAACCTCTGCATGCATGAGATACGAGGAAGAGCTTCTGGCACAGACTTTGTTTGCAAACAACATCCCCTTGGTTTTATTAGCATTTAGCACCAGTTTGAGCTGGAACAGGTCAGACTGAATGATGTCAAATGTAGACTGAAGAAGCTGGAAAACCATGGCAGCTCGGCAATAAATAACTGTATCGTCAGCATAGAGGTGCAAGGAGGTTGCGGTCACAGGTGAGCTAAAACTTTACTGCCAGAACATGCGTGCACTCCTTCACATGGACAAATCGGATTGATGAATAATATCCATCCAGCAAAATCAGAAAACATTTAATCAAAATGCCCATCCACAGTCTATACGTACAAACAAACTAAAAGCATAGCCATGTTCTATCCAGTGGGATACATCCTGGAGTTAATTACATTCACTCGTTGTCTCTGATGTAGAGGCCTTCATCTGTGAAATTAAACATGTTGATTTAATAAAATATTATAAACTAACCCAATATTGTACTTTACCCCTGGTTAGTTTTGTTTCCAGGTAACAGGTGAGTGGAAATGTGCTTTGAGGGCGTTAAAAAGGCAGAAAAAATAAACTGCCTCTCGCTTGCCGTGAGAAAGCCTTCAGCCATCTCAGGGGATTGCACGCTCGCGATAAGAACCCGGGAACGATTAAATAAAATCCAGGAGAAAAGGACAGTGCTTTGAAAGCGACTGGAACAGCTGGGCCAATCGAAGCAATTTAACTTTCCTCTCTAAAAGCCGATCCCCCTGGCCTGGGTTTTCTGGCCAAAAGCCTGAAGGCCACTGTGGGAATCGTCCTGTAGGGCCAAAGTGCACAAAGTGCCATTCTCCGAGAAGTCATTAAGCAACAAGAGGCTTCATTTAGGGGTGATAAATAAAGCTGCAGGTGGAAACATGTCTTCAATGCAACCGTTTTTATATTTTCACAGATTTATGTTGCAGAAAACTCGGGTTTTGGAGAAAGTAACAAGCTCAGACTGCTGCAGAGTTCAGTTTGTTTTATCAAATTTAAATAAACTAAGTTTAAATGTTTATTTCCCTTCTCCCATACAGGCCCAACATCCAGCCCAAAGTTTACAATCCTTCTCTTCTCATCCTTTTTATTTCGCTCAATGCTGAGTCAGCGTTCACGTTATTCTAACAAGGTTGGGTCCTCTGGACGGGTTCTTTGTTGAAACGTTTAGTCTTTTATCCAAAAGACTTGTTCAGTCTGAGGCGCTGCAACAAACTCAGGCCCTGTTCACACGAGAACAACCTCTGGGAACGTTATAAGAGCAGGTTTACATGAAAAGGCTGTAGTTTCCATGCCAGTAGGGTTGCCATATAGGAAATTATGAACTATAGATCTGTCCATTTAAAATGATAGTATTTTGATCTAAACTGTCATATGCTCTGTGTAAAGGTACGGTATTGTAAGATGAGGTGTGAGTTGTGCACAGAAGAGGAGGTAAAAAAAACAACATTAAATTTATCTGGCAACCCTGACTCAGCTGCATTCAATGTGCATGCATCGTCTGCATGACAGATATGTCCATTCATTCAACCTTTATTTAGGCAGGTTAATCCCATTGAGCCTTGAGGACTCATTTACAAGAGAGACAAAGTGGACGCCCCTGTTTAATGATAGATGGGTTCTCTTCACAAAGATGGCCTCCTTCACTCCGCTCTCAAACCAACCTTCCTCTTTTTCAAGGATGTGAACATCTTCATCCATGAAAGTACTCGCCCATCGGGAGACTTCCATGTTGAACTGCCCCCTTCTTACAACGCTGTTACTGCATCACTCAGCCCTCTCTGAATAACAAGTGGCCATCAAGGCACTAACAATCTGTCATTAGGCTGATGGTCCTCTGCATGTGCTCAACTAGTTTTGGATGTCACCAGCAAACTGGTTGATCTGCTATGAGAAGGTGCTGCTTATAACACTTCTCAGACTGGTCTTTTGGATAAAAGATGAAACGAAGAAGAATCTGTCCAGAGGACCTGACTCAACCTTGTTAGATTATTTAGCTACTGTTATGTCACTTTTACGTCATATTCTGCTACTACTGTATAAGCTTTTGGCTACATATAAACAGCTACTTTCCTGCAATATTTAGCAACCATTCTGCCCCTTTTAGCAAGGATTTCACTACTTTTAGCTACCACTTTGTCAATTTTACCTTTTAGCTATAGTCCTGTTATTTTTAGTTTTTTGCTACTATTAGTTTTTAGCTACCATTTTGGCACTTTTAGCTTCTACTTTTATAAACAATTCTCTTTAGAGAGTCTTTTGGCACTTTAAGCTTTTAGCTATGTTGCTTCTTTAAATTATAGTTTTGCCATATTCATCTTTTAGCTAGTCCATTTACTTTTAGCTAGCATTTTCCTACTTTTAGTTTTTAGTGTTCTTACTAGGCTGTAGCTAGCCTTTTGCTACTTTAAGTTTCTATGTAGACTTTGACTTTTTCCAAGTGTCTAGCTAGCGCTGTGCTCCTTTTAGCTACATTTAGCTGCATTTAGGTTTTACCCAGTGTCTTAGCTACTACAGTATTCTGCTCCTAACTATTAGCTACTATTTTGGTTCTTTTAGCGTTTGTTTTCCTCGTTTAAACGTCAATACTCAGTTTTAGCGTTATCATCAGTCTTCAGCTGTCATTCAGCTCTGAACCATCTGCATTTTCACAGAAACGTCATTTCGGCCTCTGTTCTCCGGGGCCCACATCCTGTACTTTTGTTTTGAAACGTTTTGAGGGACCTCAGCCGTACAAAATGATTTGGGGACTTTTTAAAGCTATTTTCTGTTGGGTGTTTTATCCTAAAAGGTTCACCTGAGAGGCTGTGACCCTCCACCCGACAGGAAAGAGGATAACTGTGTGTTCAACGCTAACTGAGCGTGTCCGACACCGCGCCCCAATAACACCCACAGTGATGCATGACCTTTGACCTCCTCTGAGAACATGGCACCAAACCAGGAACACAAACACCTGCATTCATGTCAAGACCAGAACGCATCAAACGGAGAGACGAAGGTAAACGCCAATATCTGCCACAAATCTGTGATCCATGTTGAGTCTGGAGTAAAATCCTCAAAAATCAATCTGTCAGCTTCAGGTTTGAGGTTGACGGCGTAGGTGTGTACATAAAAGACCACGAAAAAAATCTACCTGAAGGATCGGCTGTCAAATCGGAGAGTTCCAGACACAAAGGGTTCATTGAGCAGCGAGAGACTGGGGACATTGTCTCCCAAAGGTTAGTTTCCTCCAGCCAGGACTGCACCTTCATAAAAGAAACGACCCCCCACCCCGGCCGAGGTGAAGAGGAATGAAGTCGACGACGAGCGATGAGAAATGTTCTGAACGCAGTGAGATCGTTCCGAAAATTACTTCCACGTGCTCAAAACGTGTAGAGGACGCTGCGTTTGTTTGTTACGGGTCTGCAGGTGCTCAGAAGCACGAGACCAGATTCTGCCCCCGCTCACGTCTCATGAGATCTGTTAGCACTCGTGTTGTGGATGACGCTCAGCTACTACCACACAAATGTTTAGCACAATATCTGTAAAACCGACCACGTTGTGCTGGATGATGTCCTTTAGCTGACATTAGCCAGCACAGTAAACTGCATCCAGTGGTAACGGGTCTCTCTTGTGACGCAGGTTAGTTCCATTGAGCCTCAAGGCTCAATGGAACTAACCTGCATGAATAAAGGTTGAATGAATGAATGGTTCACGACATTTTTTGCTAACAGATGGACAGTTAAGTTGAACATTTCTACATCTATACTTATCACGTTTTTACTACATACTTATCACGTTTTTACTATATAATATCACGTTTTTACTACATTATATCACGTTTTTACTGCATAATATCATGTTTTTACTACATACTTATCACGTTTTTACTACATAACATTACGTTTTTACTACATAATATCAAATTTTTACTACGTACTTATCACGTTTTTACTACATAATATCACGTTTTTACTACATACTCATCACGTTTTTACTACATAATATCACGTTTTTACTACATACTTATCACATTTTTACTACATAATATCACGTTTTTACTACATATTAATATCACATTTTTACTAAATAATATCACATTTTTACTACGTAATATCACATTTTTACTACATACTTATCACATTTTTACTAGATAATATCACGTTTTTACAACATAATATCACATTTTTACTACATACTTATCACGTTTTTACTACATAATATCACGTTTTACTACATAATATCACGTTATTACTACATGCGTATCACGTTTTTACTACATAAGCTCAAAAAAAATTATTTCATGGATGACAGCAATACCCTTCCGTATATGCTCCAGGATCTTGCATAAAAGCCATTTTTCTTTATGTGAACACAAATACTGCACAGTGTAACAGGAAGCATGTGGGTAAAAAATTACGGAAACTCCCGTTAAATAGTTAATTGGGAATAATACCTGAAATGACCCTAAAAGTCACGTCTGCTTTTCTACCCACTCTCCTCTGCCAAGTCTTCGCTGAGACTTGCTTTCATTCAAAGGTTTTAAAGACAAGCAGAAAAAGGAAGGATAGGAGGGAAACAAAAATAAGTCCTGGTATTAGACGCCAGCGGGGGAAAAAAGTTGGTGTAGTGCCGGAAATTAAGGAGAAGAACTGAAAGAAGAAGGGGTTACAGTAATATTTGGCAGAAACAACCGGAGAGCAGGTGGGGAAACTGGCAGCAAAGGTCAGGAGACGATCACAGCTGTGCTTGTGTATGTGTGAGGTAGGTACAAGACCACTTGAAATCCAAGCCAGTGCTGGTGTTAAACAAACAGAGCCAGACGCTAACGCACTCAGGAGTCCCTCTTGCAGAGAGCTGAGCTCTGAAACCCACTGCCGACTCCCGCAAACATTGACTAGACAAACAGACTGGCCCACCAGATATTATGAGGAACAACACAGATTTATCAAAATGTAATCAACAGCAAATTGGGTTCTTCAGTATGTTAGTTTGACAAGACACTTGAGTAATGGCTTTAAAAACAGCAAATAACACGCAGTTAGAACTAAAGCTGGCTGTTGATTTCTGCAAATGAAACATATCATCTGTCCAGAAATGTTTAGTCAGGTCATCTGGACAGATTCTTCTTGGTTGAAACATTTCGTCTTTCATCCAAAAGACTTCATTAGTCTGAGGCCAAGCAACAAAAACAGGTGCAGGGGTGTGGAGGTGTGGAGGTTTGTGCTTCTCCGCCCACTCCTCACCACTTGGGTGTCACTCCTGAGGGAGTTAGCTGCTGTGAGCAGGTGTGTGCTCTTTCAGGCTCTAGTGAACCTATGAGCTTGAGCTTGGCTTGCCCATGGAGGGCTTAGTAGTTTTTAGATGTGCTCTGATTGTTTGGTACTGGTACTGTTTTTAAGTAGATTTTGACCTGGTGTGATCGGTAGTCCAGTTTTCACCTACTGATACCTTTAGAGCTGGGTGTTTAAACAAGTAGTCCGATGCTGAGAGGGGCTTCGACGACCCTATAGGGGTTGGCCCCCTTTCGGTGTCGTTTTGTTCTTTTTGGCCGGCTCACCAGATCCAACTTTCCTTTGCACTTTGTTTTTGTTTGGGACACGGGGGAAACTGAAGTTGAACTCCTGTTTTTAGTTGTCTTTCTCCCCAGAAAGGAACTGGCTGTTGAACCACGCCCGCAGCCTCCAGGAGTTAAACAAAAATTAATCTGTTTTTTTAAACCTTCCTTTTGTCTGGTGTCCATTCTATATGCTACGTGCCTTTGGGTCGTAACACCCACGAAGTAGCTCTCAGTTTCAAAAATGTTGGTGACCCCTGCTCTAGCGTTTCCTGGGTCTTCCCCAGGGTCTCCTAGTCGGACATGCCCGAAGCACCTCCCCAGGGAGGCACCCAGGAAGCATCCTTACCAGATGCCTGAACCACGTACCTCTACTGGCTCCACTCAATGTGGAGGAGCAGCAGTTCTACTCTGAGTTTCTCCTGATAACTGAACTTCTCACTCTGTCTCTAAGGGAGAGTCCAGCTACCCTTCAGAGGAAACTCATTTCAACCGTCTGTATCCACAATCTCATTCTTTTGGTCACTACCCAGAGATCATGACCATAGGTGAAATTCTGTCCGTAAAGGTTATGAACAGAATCGGTGACAACGAGCAGCCCGGGCGGAGACCAACTCCCATTCTCCCACCCTGAAGGGGTCCGACTTACTACCGGCAATGCAAACACTCTTGCACCGCTTGTATAGGGACTGAACAGCCTGTAACAACGAGCCCCCAATCTCATACTCATTGTGGATACTACACTCCCTATAGTCGCCTCCTTGTGCTCCTAGAGTTGTTCTGAATGTTCTGCAGCGGCGGCAGCTATTTGTTTTATAATATAAAGCTTTTTTTTTTTTTTAGCTCCTTGTGTCAAGTCTGCATTCTTGGTCCAAACATGCCAACCATGATGGAAAAACAGCATTCAATCCCTCAAGGAATTCTAGGTTTTTAATTTGTTTTAGACGCCCAAGTTTAGTTTTTGTGTGTGTACGACTCTAACCCTTGTGATAAGATGGATGATCACAATAATAGTTTTTTTATAGACTTTATTTGATTTGATTTTACTTATGGACATAACACAACTTGTCATGCTCTACTCCCAGGCCTTGGCTTCCAGCCATGTCCACTATGCAACTCAGCTTAATCACGCTCATGCCATACACCTGTGCCCCGCTCTACTTAAGAGCTCTTGCCACGCATACTCTCTGCCAGATTATCAGACCCATTGTGGAAGTACAGTAGATCATCTTGTCTTGAACTGTCTTTTGGATTCCCGACCTTCCTGCTCCTTGCCTGTTACCGTATCACCCTTCTGATCACAGTACCGACCTTCCTTTCTGAACCTACGACAACACCTCACGGATCTCCCTCTTGGATTTGTCTTTGGACCTCTGATGCCCAGTTTATGACCCCCAACTCCACGCCTGATTCTCGCCTCTGGATCTTACTCTGGATCACGTCTCTCTCAAACCTGCGCCTCAGCTGCTGTCCTGTCTGTAACGGTGACGTCACCCTGGCGCTCATCTTATCTGCATAAGAAGGTTAGTGGCTGTCTTTCCGTTTACCTACATCATCACAGAAACTGTCAGTCCACAAACCCTTCATATCTCTGCAGCTTGGTCTTGTTCCAGGACTCTGACCTCCACCAGCAGCTGTTTTATAATAAAACTTTTAAACCATTCCTGTTGTCCAGCGTCTTGTTCAAATCCAAAAACACCCATAAAACCCCATATTGTGAGGTTAAAGTAAGATTATAGAAGAGCGCCATATGATTCTGGGCCGTCACTTTCATCCTCGCGTGAAATATATGGATTAAAGTCGAGCAGAGGACGACAAAGAAACTCGTAAATGGAGGTTTGGGATGCGAGGAGGAGAGGAATACGATGACGGAAGAGTTGAGAGAGAGGGGGAGGAAAGTGAGAAGTGAGGAGATGAGAGGCACTTATATTGATAATCACACCTCCGGCAGCTGATGCAGCATTGCTTGTGCAGCTGGTATCGGTCCTCGACCAAAATAAAAACTCTTCTGGCTTCATTTTAGTTTTAATGAAAGCTCAAATACTAAAGTTTAAAAGGCAGGAGCTCTTTTTTTTTTTTAAGTCTGAGTCTGATGCAAAAAAAAAAAAAAAGAAATCCTGGACTCTTCCTCTTCGCTCCACCGCCTCATTTTTTAATGTTTTATATATAAACGAGTCCGTCAGAAGGAGAAACGGCAAACGGAGGATGGATTTGGAAGGAGAAAGGTGTGAAAAGGAGGCAGCTTCACTTCTAACACCTCTCCGTGCGCGTCTCCATCTTTACAGGAGGAGACGTGTGAAAGCAGGAGGAGAGGAGAGAAGCAGGCGGAGGTCAAAGCAAACACTAACGTGGCGGAAAAAATAAAAATAAATAAAACCGCCGAGACGTACGAAGACAGCTCGGATAGGTTTCTGTGGGAAAAGTTTGCACATTTCTCATCTTCACTATTCGTTGTGCGATACTAAATCTTTACAAATCGTCATTTTTAAAATATTTTATTTTCACAGTCTGACACGTGTAAACTCTCTTTACTCCAAGGACAGCTTCTCTGATTCCAACTGGGTTCAAGCGAAGTGAAAGAACCGGGGTGCGCGGTGGCTCTTTCATCACACCTGTCACTAAAAAACGAGATGTTTTCAAGTAGCTTCAGCTCAGACGTCATGTTTTTAACTGTAGCAACACGCTCTGGTGATTAATCCGTAATAATACTTTTTTATGCTTTCAGCTTCTGGTTAATCTTTTAAAGATGTTAAATCAGAACTTGTTGATTGTGGACGCTTTATTGTCTGGCTTCCTCTCATTTCCAGCCCGTCTGCTGTGATTTATTTGTTGCTGATCACACAATAAAGTGAACAATTAAAATTAGAGATGCACAATATTGGATTTTTGGCCGATATCCAATATTTTAAAACTTATTTGGCCGGTATCGATATTTTTTTATATACTTTCCTTTGTCAGAACATAGCCCATAGCACTTTAACTTATTAAATGAAAAGTGTTAAATGTTATTTATTAGCAATCACCTGCGATGCTGTCTCACTTGTGGAGGCTTGTTCCAGGTTCCTAGCTGCAGTGTGGGGTCCTCTGCACTCCTGTGCATGAAGGACAGACTTTTTAAGTTCAAAGTTTTTGTCTATCCATTGTGCCGTGAGACTAATCATGCTAACGGGGTTAACACTTGATGCCCACATGTCTGTGGTAAAACTCACCCAAGTGCTATCGGCTATTTTCTTCTGAGTGATGTCAGAAATGACGACTTGTAACTCAGGTAAGGCTACGTTGGAAAAATATCTCTGACTGCGGACAATGTAGCAAGGCTCAACGTAGTCCATAAAAAATGCAAACACAAAACAAATGAAAACACAAAACAAATGCAAACACAAAACAAATTCAAACACAAAACAAATTCAAACACAAAACAAATGCAAACACAAAAACAAATGCAAACACAAAACAAATGCAAACACAAAACAAATGCAAACACACAAAACAAATGCAAATACAAAAAACAAATGCAAACACAAAACAAATGCAAACACAAAACAAATCCAAACACAAAAACAAATGCAAACACAAAACAAATGCAAACACAAAAAGAAATGCAAACACAAATAACACATGCA
Source organism: Argolebias nigripinnis (assembly GCA_031763805.1). Lineage (NCBI taxonomy): Eukaryota > Metazoa > Chordata > Actinopteri > Cyprinodontiformes > Rivulidae > Argolebias > Argolebias nigripinnis. Next base: position 1,270,566 of record JARVJN010000453.1, read on the forward strand.
ACAGAAACACACTGCAAACAGTGAAAGCAGCTGCAAACAGTGAAAGCAAAAACTTGCTCCACAAAAATGGAAGTGCTCCAGACCACTAGGGGCAGTCAAACAAAGAGGCCTTGACGCAGCGTATCTGTACTTCTTGGTCGATTCTCCCTCGGGAGATCTGTCCAGAAACTTCACGATATTTCATTCATTCAACCTTTATTTATTGAGGTTAAATTACAAGATATAGCACAAGGTAAGGTTAATAAAATCTGTATTTGTGTTCGTTAGTTGTGGTAAAGTTATCCATCATTATCAATTTACCATTCTGTGACTGTGTAAGGAAACCACCTCTAATTGGAAAGTAAGCTAGCTAGCAGCAACAGGTAGATAAACTCTACACTCCTGCTGCCTGTCAGTGCTGTAACATTAAAATGTTTATCTATTAATGTCAAATCTCTGACATCTTCCAACACTGTTGTTTAGAATTGCATTTTAAATATAAAATTAAAAGCTATATTTCAAACCATTTCTATGTTCTGATATGATTAATAATTTCTCTTTTTTGCTTTCTTCTTGAAGATCTAAATTCATCAGCCAGTGGAACAACCCATATCAGACAAGGAGCAGAGCCCTCTAGATTTCACTGGAATGGTTGGGGTGAATGGAGGAGGACAGTGCTGATCTTTTTTTTTTTTTATATATATATATATAAACAAAAATGTGTCATGACCATGAACTGTCTGATTTCCCACCTCTAGGGAGAGACTCGCAAGCTTGTGGGTCAGTTTACCTGTGAGCAAGAAAGTGTCTCAGTGCTGCTGGTCAGGATGACTGCCAGGAGAAGTCTAAAACGTAGAACATTTTAAAGGCTTCTCAAATTTAAGTTGCACAAGAATGGAAAATACACTTTTTTGGAATTAATCCGACCAATGGTTCATTGAAGAGAAAAATAAAGCTGACTGGGAGGATGACAAACTAACAATGCCTCTTCATTACAGTAATGCAGTATTAATAATATGGTGTTACTGCTGTGATAATTGTATGCTTCATGACAGTTTCTAGTATCACACATTGCATTAAATTACAAGTTAAAGTGAGAAAAGAACTGTCTGAGCAGAGATTTACGAGTGTTGAAATATAACTTTTACTTAATCTATTTATTTCAATGTTACACATGACAAATGAAGCAAGTAGCTTCTTCCGTTTGAAATGTACAGCTATGCTGTGTTGAACTTTACAGACAGGATGATCTACTGCGTATACAGATAGCCGGTGTCTCACACGGGAAAGGAATGTGAGGCTTTCTTTCATGTGAATTCCGTCTTGTGACTTTTAAACACTGACTTGTCACAGGCCGGACATGACTTTGGTTGTGGTGACACAGGGGGCTGTAAGTGTTTAAGTGTTTATGCTTAATGGCGTAAAACTATTGTCGTCAGTCAACAACAGGAAGATTTCCACAACCAAAGCCTCCTTCTCAGAAAAGTCCAAGACGAGGAAGACTGTCTTGAATCTACATTGAGTTTTAACTGCAAAAAGAAGTTGTCTCACAGAAACAAAGCCCAGCAGGGAATCAAGGGACACGTCCTACTGGAAGTCTTTTCTGAGATAGTCCATCCCGGGTGCTACTGACCACACAGACCACAGAGGTCCACCTGGGTTCACTTGTCACACTTCCATAGAACTGAGATATAAAGTGACATCATGCCACCACCACTGGAGATGGAGAAAGAAAATTACAACAATGAGTTGTATGTATGTTAAAAACTGTGGTTGTATGTGACAACAGTGCAGACAAGCCAGAGTTGAAAGCCTTACACCGTGTGATGTTATGGCCAGGACTTCGTGTTCGCGGAGCAGGGAGAGACTTGTAAGATTTGTTGGCATCAATGAAAGCCTGAGATAAGTCGAGTGACAAAGGATGGATCCGCTGATGTTGACTGACCTCAGGACCCTGATATCATTAGCCATCAAGACTGTTGACCCCTATACTGATTATACAGGAATTGTGAAGAAGACAAGCTTAATTCATCTGATTATGAAGAAGCAAGGGGGATAAAAAAGACATTTTCAGCACGAGTGAAGCCAGTTTGATTCTAGGTTCTAAACTCCTTAAGAGGGAGTACCAGTAACACTGAGATGATGATGACAATGCAAATGATGATAATTACTGTGAGAGTTTTTATTAATGTTATCTTTTTAAGAACACTCTGTTTGTTCAAACTTGATTGTTTATCATGATGTGTGTGTAATGCTGACAAAAGGAGTATTGGTCACGCCGGAACTGTCTAAACACCGTATAAAATATTTATCTGAGAAGACCTTTTGTTCTAAACTGCACACTGTCTTAAACTGTTCTGCCAACACTTATCTTATGATGACAGAAGTTGATCTGAAACTGCTGTGTTCTGTTTTCCACTCCCACCTACTGCTAAATAAAAGACGAGCAGAAAGAGTCTAAAGTTCACGGTGAGCAGCTTCAGGGTGTTTGCTGCGGCTTCCCTTTGTGCACAAAGCTCCGTTCAAAATCTCACTCTGTTGTCTTGTGTGAATTATTTCTTTAAAGGTTCAAGGGGGAAAAAACTATCAATTCCTGCTCCAAGAGTCAATTTTGTCTTAGATAAGAGAATTAAGCCTCGATTGATTCATTCTTATTGTTTGTTTATTATTGTTGTTGATTTTAGTTTGATTATTTTTGTAATAAAACGTCAAAGACAACTTTGGTCTCTTCATTCAGATTAATATTCATGTGTTTTGGTATAAAACTCCCTGTAATTAAGGGATTCCACTTAAGTGACTGATTCTGATTGTTAAAGGGTGAAAATATTAATTAAGTTTATATTGGACATTTCTACATTTTTTTGTTTGTTTGTTTTGTTTTGTCCTGTTTTTTGAATGTCCTTAACTTTTTTTTTTTTTTTTCCACCTGGATTATTGAGCATGGGTACTGTCATACTACGGCTGACTTCCTCTTCTTTCAAGTGCATACCTCCACCTCTCCAAGTTCTCTTCCACCTGTTCCCTGTCCTCACCACTGATCATGATGTTTTTAGGTTTTAAATGTGTACAAAATGTACACAAATACATGAACTAGTCTACAAAAGGATGGAACAAGGAGTGACAAGATATTTTATGTTTTCCTGTGGCAGCTGCTGCTCCGTGCCATTCTTCAACAACCACCACTGGTAGTTTGTTCTTTAGTTCCTCGTGACTCTGTTGGGTGCACATCTTTAGGTTTTCTTCTCCAACAACTCAAAGCTGCTGTTTGGCCCACATGCAGTAAAATAAGTGCCGGTTTCTGTTTTCTTTTATCTGTAAATTACAGAAGAACAAGATTTAAATGACCCCCCCGCCCCCCCGAATCAAGAATACACCAACAGAAATAATTTCAAACTATATTTTGTTTATTCGTCAACATCACTTGGGTTCAGCCATTTTGCTGGTGGGCTTGTTTGATCTGGGTTTCTGAACTTTAAGTGAAAAATCAGCGACTGGACATCCTTGTGTTATGCTGCCTAGAGAAACGATGTCTGCGTGTGGAGACAAGTACGAAGTCAGGTTCTCTGGAGTGACTCCGCCGCTGGCTTCGATCTGAAGAGTCGGGAACTCGTCCTTCAGCGTTCGTGCTGCAACATGGAGTTCCTGCAGGCGGGAGATGGGATGAAAGGGCGTTTTATTTCCGGTCAAAGTGCGCACGAGTTTTTGTTTTTAGCGTTATTCTACCGGAGGCTGAAAGTTGTCCAGCATGACGATGTCCGCCCCGGCTGCGGCGGCTTCTCTGGCCTCCTCCGTGCAGCGACACTCGACCTCTAGCTTACTGCTGAATCCACACACCGACCGCGCCGCTCGCACAGCCTGACAAACAAACAGACAAACAAACTGCTGTTGTTTGTGTTTACCTAAACTGCAGCCGTTTAACGCACGGATGTTTTAACTTCACGGTGTCTTCATCTGACGTTTTCACTACATGATATCACGTTTTTACTACATAATATCACGTTTTTACTACAAAATATCACGCTTTTACTACATAATATCACGCTTTTACTACATTCATATCACGTTTTTACTACATGCATATCACGCTTTTACTACATAATATCACGTTTTTACTACATACATCACGTTTTTACTACATACATCACGTTTTTACTACATACATCACGTTTTTACTACATACATCACGTTTTTACTACA
>JARVJN010000453.1:1282060-1292188 GCA_031763805.1 Argolebias nigripinnis
TTAATTACATTTAATACCTTTTAATACCTTTTACAACCCCGCGGATACCCTGCAGACAAAACTCAATTAAAAAAAAAAAAAGAATTAAGTTAGCCTTCTCTGTAAAAAAAAAAAAAAAAAGTTCCACAAAATTACCCTTTGTACCATCTGCTACTGATAAAAGGCAGGAAGTTGGTTTCCACAACAAAAGTTCAGGCTCTACTCGTTACTGCCCCCTGCTGGGCAGCTGTAAAAACAACAACGTACGTTGATTTTTATCCTTTCTCCGTAAAACAACAAACAGCACCACCTGATAAACACAGCCGAATAAAACGTAAATGTATACAGAGGATTAAAGGATGAACGATTTTACTGTAACTTCTGCATATATTCGCTTACATGCAATTATGTTAAAGTACGACCGTTTTTGAACCAAGTTCGGCGAAACGCGTCTGACAACAACAAACCGTGTGCCGAATTCTGTTAACAATATCAGTATAGCTTGTAATACAGAAACTAAACAGCATAATTTTAGTCAACGTTCAGATAGTACTGCAAGGTTTATTTTTAAAGAAAATACTGTATCTCGATAGATGCGTCTGGGAAAAAAATGCAGCAGTCAGTTTGGTTTATTTTACATCCAGCTCGACTTATCTGGAGACTGCCAGAGCGGAGAGATATATATTTTAAATATATCCACACTTAAAACGATGTTTTATTTACGTCGTGGTGCGGTGAGAGTCTTCTGTACTCACCGTTCCCCTCGTTTGTTTTTGTTTTCTTCGGTTAGTTTGACAAGACACGCCTACTTTACCGGAAGTGACGCAATTTTAAAAATGGTGTTTGTTTACCTGCGGAAAGATTAGGAGAAAAGCTCTAAAAACGTAACTATTAATTTATACTGGATTAAATTATAAAGTTATTTCAAGTATTATAACTATAAATGCTTAAAAGAAGTCTTAGCTATCTAATTTAAAAACATTTTGACCTGGTTTTTGACCATTTTTTTTATGTGACGCATTTTCACCTGCCCTTACTCCGGGTTTTAATTTTTTTGGGAAAAATTATAGTATTCATAAATCACCTTATTCTTTTTTTATTTGGACTTAACGCAGCACAAACTGTTGTACTTTTAGTTATTCTTCATCTAAAATGAAAATACACTTACTTTTCATGATCCAGACAGGCTTCAGTTTTATATCACATTAAAAAAGTGGGATTCAATCATTGTTCAATAAAACTGAACAGCAAACTGAATTTTTTTTTTACATATTCTAAAACTAAATATAACAATACTAATCATTCCACAGGTTTGAATAAATTTAGGTGTATTAAATGGGATAAAAATGTAAGATGAAATTTTTCTCCATCATTGAAAATGACGACTGTACATAACTAATAACAATAAATACATTTCCTTTTTAATCTGACACAAACTGTGCAGCTAAAAAAAAAAAAACAATTTATTGAAACTCCAGATCCTGTGTCAGTCTTGATTTCAGCATTAAAAAACAGCTTTCTTCCATAAAATGATAGTTCATTTAATCTGTTACATGAAATATTATTAAACCCAATAGATCTATAAAGTTTAATAATTATTTTTTGTTTCAACCAGAATATAAAGAGTAGCAGAAACACAATAGCAGTTTATCCTTTGCAGGCTGAACTTACCAGTCACGGCCACCAGGGGGCAGAATGTAGCTTTGATCACAGACAAATGGCTGAAAGTGAAGTTTACAGATATTGAGCTAAATTTGGTGTTCTCATATCTCGACACATATTCTTTGGCAATGACTGATGAACGAACCCTGTCTGTTAGTAAAATATCTGATGAACAACTGGACAAAATGTAATGGAGGCTGCAGATATTTTGGAGACAACCAGTGGTGAGCTGTGAGTTTCACAGCTAGGCCTTCAGTCTGAAAGCTGCACAACTAAGAAAAATAAATAAAAATAACTATAGCCTACTGTCACTGATTAAAAACATTATTGAAAAAAAAAACATTTACAGTATATCTAAATGTATGTCTCTGATTCGGATCACTGAATGTTCAAACCAGCAGAAAATGCCTTACAGGTCCACCGGAGACAATTTGATTGAAGATGGCCACCACCAAATCGGTCATGACTCAGTCAGCTTTACAGATGCTGAGCTCATATTTGACGAGTTAGTAGCTAAAAACGGTTCACAACTCTTCCTCTGAGCGCGACACCCTCACAGCGTGGTAAGATTTCAAACGTTATGTGTGACTTTTATTTTTATTTATTTGCACCTCATCAAACGGGACAACAGAAAAGCTCGACACTCTAAAGACATTTCATCCCAACCGCAGAGCAACGGCCTGGACGGTGGTTCAGTGCTGTTTGTTCATGAAGGGGGGTTTGAGCTGACGGTTCATCAAAACAAACAGAAAGAAACGCGTTGAGGTGACTCAGCTGTCAGGAAAGAGAGAGGCACTTTCTCTGAGCTATAAAAAGGAAGTGATGTCACCTGCAGCAGGGAAGATGCTTATAACTGACCTGAGGCCCAGGAGGCTAATCCTCTCGTTCTTAACTCAGCGCAGGCGTTTACTCGTTAAACACCTCATTAGTTTATTCTAATTAGAGCACGAGTCCTGGGGGCGGTGGGGTGTTATAGTTTAGATAATGTGTGCCCAGATTGAGCGAGGAGAGACAAGAAGGTGTGGTCACCTAATCCAGAAGGATCCAGTGGGTCAGCCTCAGTCCTGAGAACCAGATTAACCCCCGCCTCCAGACAGAACGTAAACAGATGGAGAGCAGACGGTCAGGTTCAGATTCAAATATTCATATATATAAAGATTAATTTTTAACAGTTTCCTTCTAATTTCTGCTGGATTATTTAATCTAAAACAACTAAAGAGCACCGGATGAGAAACATGGCGCTCCTGAAGTCGGGCTGGCTCTGGAGGCAAAGTAAGTCAACAGTTTTACTCTATGTTGTTTGTTTGACTGAAAATTATTATCTCTAGATTTTCTTATTTTCCTCCCCATCATCAGGTTATGTAAATCATTTGTTATATTAATCACAGTAAAATAACAAGTTCATTTCACAGCTGTCCAATGTATGGCCCGAGGGCCATTTGCGGCCCTTGCAGTGATTTTTTTTGCGGCCCACAGCTGCTGTTTAAGAATGGTGTCATTTTGTCCAGCAGGCTTAAGAGGTCGATGCAGACTTTCTGCAAATTAGTTGATAATCTTTTAAAAAAAATGTTTAGGTTGAACAGCAAAATAGATGAAAAACAATCTTCTCAAAATGAGCAATGCTAAGCAAAATACAAACCTTTGGCTCTACCGTATTTTTTGGATTATAAGGCGCATTAAGTGAAACAAAACAGTCAGAAAAGTCAAACTTTAGTCAACTTATTCACAATAACTCTCAACATTGTTCATTTGTACCACATAAAATCAGTTCGAGGTCAGTAAGCACAACCAGAATTAATACATAAGGCACACGTCGATTTTTGAGAAAATTAAAGGATTTTATGTGCGCCGTATACTCCGAAAAATACAGTCATCTTTTTTTTTCACTTCATGATACAAACCACCACAAACCTTTACTGGTTTCTACCAGAAAGGAGACTTTTGGATGAATATTCATAAAACTTTACTAAATATTGCAGTTGATAAAATAATCAGAGGGAAACTGGACATTTTTACATTAATATAACATTGTATCATCTACATACGAGTTGATTAACTTTATCAAACCTTCTATGAATCTGTTGTAGCGACTGATGGATGATTTTTCAGAACTTTGATCTGCCTCAAATTACACTTTTGTTGCTGAGAACAGACTAAAATGAACTTTCCAAACACAAGAAAACAACAAACACAGACTCAACAAATCCAATAAATAAAATCCTTTTAAATAAAAAAATACAAGTTTAGTGTTTATGAGGCTTTTAATGTTTTGGGTACACAAAAATTTTAAACTCTTTCTCCACCAAAATGAGTAAATTTGTCCCGTTTCCAAAATATTCTTCACATTGAGAGTTAAATTCACATTTTTGTGGCCCCCAAGTCGTTTCATCTCGATAGTTTTGGTCCACATATGAAAAAGTTATAAATTCAACCTACAGCAGAATACTTTTCACCTTTTCAGCGGGAAAACAAAAACGAGTAACAACACTAATCAGAGACCCCCTGCTGCACCCGAGCCCAACGACCTCTGACCTCTGGTGTGACTGAAAGACAGAAGGACCATTCTCACAAAGAGCAGAAAAACCGATAAATTAATGTTCAGAATAAGGTCAACGATCAGAAGATTCAAGTAAACATTTTGTTTCTCAGCAATAAACTGTAACAATGTTGAGACACGACCTTATTTAAATAAAACAGGTTATTTTACGATATCTGACACCAGCCAGGTGAATGTGTCCACGTATCCCTGTGATGGACTGATGTGTCCAACGTGTCCCCACTCTTCACAACCTGAGCAACAACGAGCCCATTAAAACAGCTGAAACTCACCATCTGCTGCTCTAACCCAGCCGAAGTGCTCTATTAAATTAATAAAAAGTTTATTTATAATTTATAAAACACTAACTGCACCACTCAGTCTCAAGAAAACATCAAACTTTTCCTCAAACGTCTCAGGAAGTCGTCTCTAGAAAGCACCAACCTGTGCCGGTTGTGAAACTCTGTTTTATAATCCGATCATTTGTCCTCAGCTGTGTGTTTAAGTGGCTTAAGGGTCATCAGCATGAGCGGAGAGGAACGTGGCTCCTGAAAACACAACTACAAGTTCAAGCATTTGACAAGAAGTTTGATGTTCTAAATCTGAACGTTGAGGTTTAAGAGAAGAGGCAGATGATCTCTCATCATCCAGCAGGTCCTCATATTTTGTTCTGAATCAGCCAGATTCATTTTCTCTCAGATTTCTTACATTTTTGGGGGACTTTGTTTACTCTTATTATTGTTTTATTCTGATTTTCTGCAGCGTGGTTTAATGAAACTCAACTCTGAATTAGATTGAAAAAGGCTCCAAACTTAGTTGTGTTGACACAATGGGTAATCACTATTAATTAATTGTATTTATTTAACCAGATATCACACAGAAATCAGTATGTGGTGGGAATGACATCATGAACTAAAACTATGCAATGAGTTTCAACATTTAGTGAACTTTTCCCATTTTATGACAAAAGAAAAGACGGTATTTGTGCAAAGAAGAAATAAATACTGATAGTTCTGATAAAGATTTGTAACTCTGATCGCCTCAGGCCCATGTTAGTCTTTTAATTTGTGGAAAAACAATTAAGTAATAATAGGAACTGCTAAGTAATAAAGAACAAGGTGAATATAAGAATTAGACTAGTGTTGGATATGCCATTGTTTTTTTAGAATCCTTTAAATTAAAAACAAATATGGTTGGTAGTCCCTCGCTACTTTATGGTTCGTTGATCACAAACTCGCTCTATCGCGGTTTTTCAAAATAAGATTGGACATGACACACAATTGGCTGAGTGACGGATGAGCCGCACAATCGGCATTTAAAATGACTTATTTTAAATTGTTTAGCGCCTGCTGCACCTGTGTGCAGCCCACAGCTGCATGATCATGCGCGTAGGCAGGGGGGGTTCACTAGGTTCGAACGAACTGCCCACTTAAGTCCCGCTAGGGATTTTATGAGGGGTGGTTGGTTTAAAGAAAAATGGACCTTGAAAGAGCAATATGCCTTCTTGGCTCACTGGAAACGTGTCGGGTTACCGCTCCAAAGCTTTTCTCGACTCGGGTTCGAATCTCACCTGGTTGAAACTATTTTACGTTTGTCTTTTATTGGGTAAAAAAAAGAGTTAATATGCCTGTGGTTAACACAAAGTCCTTTTTTTATCCAATAAAAGACAAACGTAAAATAAGTTCAACCAGGTGAGATTCGAACCCGAGTCGAGAAAAGCTTTGGAGCGGAAACCCTACGCGTTTCCAGTGAGCCACCGAGGCGTGTTGCTATTTCAAGGTCCATTTTTTCTTATGTCGGCTGTTGTAATGTTTGTAGTCGTCCCCCGGTGTTTAATGTATGTGTCCAGCCACTGCAAAGACAAAAACCGGCTTCTAAAAGAGTGGCGGGTAGCGTGTAGCTGTGTCATACACCATATATGGACATCCAAACAAAAAACGCCCACAAACTTTGAACCAATCACACGCTGTGAGCCGCATCGTCCGCGTCTCGGCGTTCTGCTTGGGGGCCATGTACAAGACGGCTGTCACCGGGGGATCGCAGCGGGAGTGCAGACAGAAGTTGCACAACTTTTTTTCACTCAACGGGGTGTAAAAGACGTGCGACAAGAAGTATAAACCAGCCTTCAGTGTGTTTGAGTTTTTTAGCATAGCATTTGTCACACAAAGCTTTTAATAAAAAAATTCAGTAAACAAGTTATCAGCTTCTTTTTTCAAAGAAAACAACTTTTTACACAAAGGCACAGGTTTCAACCGTGAATTTTGGAGCTTCGACAAGACGGAGGTTTTCCCTGAGGTCGGCCTGTTAGCTTAGCATGTAGCTTAGCTTCTCAGCTTAGCTGCTTTTAGCGGTTCAAAAACACAATTTTGGATTGTTAAAATGGATTTAAATTAACCTTTATTTAACCAGGCAAATCCCATTGAGAACACAGACTTCTTTTGCAAGGGAGGCCTGGGCCTCCCTTTGTTTACTATTTTAAAGAAACAAAAAAGGGAGGGTCAGTGAAGAACACCGGAGTTGAGCCTTTTGTCATCCAGTGTCTTTAGCAGAAAGAGAGACATGAAGAAACGATAAAGCCGAAAAATGAAAATGAAGTTGATTATTTTCATTTATGATACAAATAACTGATTTATTGTTTATCGCGACAGGCCTACAAACTGCTCTAAAATGTTTTTAGACTGGAGCTGTTTTAAGATGGTAGAAATTTACTTCATTCTTGGATACATCCAGACTAGCATTGGCTTGTTAGTTTTGGAAAATGTTCTTCTAATTTCAGCAGTTCACAAATCTATTTTTAACAGGCATTTTTTATACTCGTAATCCTTCCACAAAACATTGAAAGGTAGTAAAAAACACGCTACTATAAAACATATTTCTAACCATCTAACAATGGTTAAGAGAGAGCATTTGCAGAACACTAAGAATATTCCAGAGCAGAAAGGAGAATTTTGTATTGTTTTGGATAAATTAAATTAGAGCAAATCTCAAAGCCATGTTTAGTAAGTACGTTTTGTTTAGACTGCACAGTTAATCCAAAATAGTTTGTTGTTTGACAACTTGACACCAGCTTGAGACATATTTCCTATAACCTCACACAATTAAACATTTTGGCAGTGTTCACGTTTGTGCTTTGGTTCGCACATTATCTGCCTACGTGTTTTGTTCTATTACAAGTTCTCCGCAGATGTGTGGCGAGGTACATCATGCCACCTCTGTGTTCAAAAAGCCCAGAGGACAAATTAAAGAGCACGACAGCAGCAGTGGCCTGCCACAGCACCGTACTGACATGACACAAAGGAACTGGAATTGTACATTTAAAAAAAATCTAGATTAAAATGCTGATTTTTTTTTTATTAGCACACACACTAAGACTTTCTGCTAAATCTTGAGCAGATCATTTAAATGGACCTTAATGAAATCCCACTAAAATTGCAACTTTATAAAAGTGTCATAAAGTATAACATTTGGAGTCCATCTAATGCAAGATGGTTGCCACAAGATGTGGTCATATAACGTTATTTTCAATGTTTAACCAAAACAGCAACAACTTTGTCATTTCTCAGCATGAGATGATTTTAATTGAAAACTCTGGCATGAAAAGTGGCAGGTGATGCATTCTTTGAAGAAATTCTTGGTCTTCAATTAATTGTTGTTAAGGAACGGTAGCCTCTCTAACATCTTGAAATGCATAGAAGCCAAAGGCACAGTGTAAGGCATTTCATTGTACTCAAAGATATTTATTAGAAATTTAATTGTTTTTTGGTTATCAAGCCTGCTGACCTCTGTGCAATATCTGACAGATACAAAGTATATTTTTGTAGAATCAGCTTTGTATAAAACCACTGCTTTTCTGTGATTACTAAAACCCCAACAAATGCAAGTGTCTGCACGTTCATGGGTTGTGTTTCTGCTGGAGGAACGTCCACAGACAGGATATGTATTTGTTTCTGTTGTTATTGGGTGCGAGGTCATCTTACTGCTTTTTTTTTTTACTTTCACTATAACTGCAAGTCTGTCTTGGCCTGTTAAACAACAGTGCAGCTGCAAAGAGAGGAACGCCAAGCAGGGGAGGAGAGACAATTGAGGAGAGGGAGAGAAAAGCTTCTCCTGCGAAGAGTGGAGAAAAACAAAGAGGCTTCACTTTGCAGTCCAGGAAAGACTTGGCCTCTCACTGGGGTGAGCATGAAATAAATAAATAAATAAATAAACAGGGCAAATGGGTGAAACAACCTAAAACCAAACCTTCAGAACATAAAAGCAGCAAAACTCTAATTCATTCAGGGACCACAGCTCGGAAGCGCGACACCCGATGATTGGCTTGGGGGTATAAGTTTGGACACATGCACAGGAAGTCAGCTCTGCTCTGAAACTAACCAGCTCACAGCGCTGTCACGATGATATTAGCTGTCGTGTCTGTGCTGCTGAGGTGAGCTTTAAAACAGATCAGCTGCAAACCACAGTTCTGATATATATATTTTTTAAAGTGCAGGGAGAAAAGTTTATGCAGTTATAGGAACAAAACGTGTGACACTAAAATATTTCTCACAGTCTTCGAAGAGGAGAAGAAAAAGTGTGGGGGTTTGCAGAGGAGGCGCACCTCAGCAGATGTGTTTTTGATGAAGTTTTAGGTCAGGGCACATCTGGTATTCATTGATTTTCCAACTGACTTGCCCAGCTCGAGCTAAACGCAAGCCTCATTGGATCTCACACCTTTAGCCCCATTAACCCTTCACAGGTCGAGCTGGGAGAGGAAACTGGAGCCTGACCAAGATCCTTTTGGCAGATGCTGCTCTTCTGTAACGACCCTACAGTAAAACTCTGGTTACAGTGAAACTAGTTATCATTTCTGATTGACAAATGTTAATTCAAATGTAAACAAAGAAGATAACAATCAATTTAATTAGATTAAAATAAATTACTGGGCTGTATCAAACAAAAATAATTAGGAGAAAATTAGTCTTTGTGAAAATAACTAGAGAAATTGCACTTTCTGTGAAAATGCAGTGTGATTGTTTATTGCAAAAGCAGCTAAAATTAGCTAAAAGATTATGCTGAAATGTAGCTGAAATAGAAGACTAAGCCTACTTTAGTAGAAGAAAGCAGAAAGAAAACATGCATTTGCTGAATTAGGTTTAAAAAAGCAAAAGGCTGAATATAGCAACAACAAAAAAAAAGTTGAAAAGTAGCTGAAAATGCAGAAAGAAGCTTAAACACCCAGAAGGAAGTGGAAAGAGCTGAAAGGAAATCCATACATGTGAAAGTAGCTGAAAATGATTAAATTAGCATGAAAACAGCTAAATAATAGCTGAAATAGCAGAAAAAGCTGAAACGAGCATAAAAAGTTAATTAGGTTGAAAGAAATTCCCAAGAAAAACCTGAATTTATCTGAAAACAGCTGAAACCAGCTAAACAATACCAAAAAGGCAGCTAAAAAGTTAGAGCAAGCTTAAATTAGCAAAAGAAAGCAGAACAAACACGTTTTCCCAGTAAGGCTGCAAGAAGCAGAAATAAGTACAAAAAAGTGGGAAATATCTGAAAAAAACTGCAAACAGCAAACAAACAGCTGAAAAGTAGCTAAAAAAGGCAGAAAGAAGCTTAAGTTACCAGAAGGGGGTGGAGAGAGCACATTTTTGCTGAATTAGGCTGAAAAAAGTTTAAATTATTGCAAAAAAATAGGAATTAGCTGAAAAAGCTCAAATTTGCAATAAACAGCTAAATATTAGCTGAACTAGCAGAAAAAGCTTAAACTTGCAGATATATGCTAAAAGGAGCGTAATAAGCTAACATTAGCGGAAAGAAGTTAGACAAAGCACAACAATGTTGTAGTCAGCAGAAAGAACATGAAAGGAGCACAAAACAGCTGAAACTAGCTGGAAAAAGTTTAAATTTGCACAAGGAAGCTGAAAGAAGCTGAACCAGAACAAAATGTGAAAGGAGCAGTAAAAGGTTGT
>JARVJN010000453.1:1351018-1364227 GCA_031763805.1 Argolebias nigripinnis
TAAATAAATAAACTGAATTGAAACTGAATTGAATTAAGCTAAATAAATGGTGTTCTGCCATATTAGGATCGGGCTTTGTCCCCCCCACAAAGGTCCTAAAAACCAGGTGCATCCAACCCCCACTCCCACGTATAAAAACCTAAAAATACACATCTATAAAACAAACAACAAAGAAAATCTAACACATTATTTTGGACATTAATATTTTTTTTCTCTTTTTATTAAGACAAGAACTCTTCATCGTTTGTAAAAATGTCTATTTATGAACCAATACAAAATGTGTATGGGAATGTGGAACTCCTTTTCTCCATTGGTACACATTACATTTCTCAAGTACAGCAGAGAGAGAGACAAAAAGAACAATCTGAAAACAAGAACTGGGTGAAAACAATCAAACCTTTTTGGAAATCAAGAGTTTTGAAAGGCGGTGGAGCATTCAAATGTGACAGTAGTAAGAGCCACAACACGTTTCTGATCCTGCTTCATTCCGATAAACATTGTACTCTTTATGGTATGTCAACAAAAAGCAATACTTAAACACATCTTTACAGTGCACCAAATATTAAGAAAAACACAGAAAACATGTACAACAAATATGCAAAATATCTAACTAATTTAGGACCTAAAAGAACGTGTTGCACTTCTCAACTTGATGGATGCATTGTACATGCTGTTTATGTCTTGACAGGTGGGGCCTAAACTTTGCATTCTACCTGAGATGCAGTCACATCGGTCAGCAACGCATGAACCTGAGACGGAACGTTATCAAAGGAAACGAAAGTGGAGAAAACTACCTCGGTTACAATGTAGGTGCATGGTGCTTTCTATTTATTTTTTAAACTTTTACTCGGATTATCTTAAAAAAAAAAGTTACAGCCACCAAAAATATTCTGTTAATGTGCTCCAGTAAAAAAAAGGCAGATGTGGATAAATTTGTTGGTATAGCTCCAAGTCTTTTTAGTATTTGATGAAGCAAGCAAATTCTGAAATGACTTATTTTACAAAGATACATGTATGCTAAACTACAGTATTATGGACTGATTTGTTAGTGGCCTTACAGAGACTATTAATTGTTGCATTTTAGTTATGATTCAAACTGTTCGACCTTAATTAATAACACAGATACCTTCAATCCAATGTCTACATTTTTGTAGTTGGTATACTGTATTTAGAAACCAAAGTACACTGGTTAATACAACGTAATCGTCAATTTATTTTGATTTTTAAGCGTATTGAACATTTCCAAATTTCTCTGATGCTTATATTTGAATAAATTAACTTTGTACAACAGTTGGCTTTGTATTAAAAACATGTTATAGAATTTACAAAACAGTATCGAAGCAAAGCGCTGCATACCGCCAACATGCTACAAAAGCATTTAACTGCCGTTTAACGGATCAATGACACGTGCCTATTGATATGTCATGTATCATTGGGCAATTTTAAGTGGGTATACTGAAAATTTTAAGCTTTTCTAGTGGGTATACTCAGTATACCAGAGTATCGCATAGACTACACCACTGCTTCAATCTTTTCATTAGCCTTTTAGTCTAACTAAAGGTACCAAACAGCCACAGACTAGTTTGGTATGTTTATGCGCCCCAAACTAAACATGGAACAGAAAAAGCAAAGGTGAGATCAGTGTGAGGAGCTCAGAAGGAAGATTATCGATATCTAAGTTAAAGGTGAACGCTACAAAACCATTGTCAAACAGCTTTTTGTTCTTCTGATCTCAGCTACCAACAAAGTATAAGGTTGATGGGACTATAGGATTTCCTAGGATGTGGACGCAAGAGGAAATGCAACCCCAAGTTGCTCATATGAATGGTGCGGATGGTAGAAAAAGAGCCAAGGAAACCATCCTTTGCTCTTCTATTTACTTTATGATTGTACCATCCATCACATTTGAAATTATAATGAACTCCTTGGAAGAAGACCCCTGCAACATTCCATTCACCAAACAGAAGTCACTAAAAGTTCCTGGGAGAGGTTTCTTGATCTAACGGGGTAAGATAAGAGCTTTTTGGGAATCATGGGTACCAACAAACTTATCCATGTCTGTGTTATTTTCTAAGTTGTTCTGTTCTTTGGAGTTTTTAGTAGAACAAGCACAACTGGTCATAATCAATGTTCACAAATTAGATGAAAACATATCGGCCTTAAGGGAGAGGACATTAAGTTCTGTTCTTTTAATGACAAGTACATTTGTTAAAATCTGATTTTAAATGGAAGCTGCCATTTGTCATGGAAGCAAAGTAGTGCTTGCTGTAAAATACAAATCACAAAGTTGCAGCCTAACAGATGATGTGACGTCTGCTTAGATCCACAAAGTAACAATAACAAGTCAGTTATTAGATTTTTTTAATCTTGACACCAGACCGTGAAACATCTAACCTAATCAGTTCCCTATCCTAGCCCACCCCACCCATCCATTAAACACAAACACAAAACAGTGTCATCAGCATACAGTGTTAACTTGGTGGTACTTCCTATGTGACTTTTAAAAATGAGCTCAAGTTTCAGAGGAAACGTCCTCCTGTAACGTCTATGTACAACTGCTAAGTTCAATGAAAAATTATAAGCTCAGCTACAGCCTCACTGCCTTTTTTCTAGGATTGCAAACAACAATCAATATGCACAGAAATGTGTAGATTGTATGTTCTACAGACGTCATCTAATGCTTCTGGACAACCTTCAGCTTCAAAAATCTTTATGGGAAAAGCCTGAATGCAGTCTTCATGCATGATCATGATATATTAAAGCTATCTCACAGGTAATGTGTTGCAAACTGCATTTTACATTTAGCAAATCCATTGAAATGTGATTAATAGCACGTGTGGTAGAAATGAGAGAATACACAGCAAGCAACACTAACAAATTTGTTATTTTTCACGGAACACTAAAATTGGTGTGTAGTCCAAGTTTAAACTGTGGATTTGACTGGTATTGATCCACATTAAAGATGATGACATACTTTAACAGTGATTAAATAAAAGCATAATTAAGATAATGTTATATTTATAATGGAAAATAGTGAAATGTAAGACAATAGTCAAAATGAAGGAGCGTCTTAAGATTCAGTTCACTTGAATGTTTGTCACTAATAGAAATAGCAACATAAGCAACACAATTATATCAGTAATTATAGATACCTATTTGTATGTGTACAGGTGTGGATATATGTGTCAGAATTTTAAAGAAAAAACAAGATTATCTACAAACTTAAAAAAAAAAAGACTCAAAGTTTGCGTTGATTTTAGGTGTCTCGTAAAGGATTTTATTTTTCCAGAATTGGTATTGATGAGTTTTGCCATGCTGCCAAAGTTAACATTTACCAAACTTGTTAAAAGTTATTGGATTTCATCTTTCTGTGGGCAGAGATTTTCCCAACATAGAAATGCGATGACAATGCAAGATGCAACTAAATCTTACTGGTGCATCCAGGATACTGAGTTTAGAGAAACGACCCATGACAGACGTTTAAACAATTGTCTTTTTGTGTCTAAAACTGAATCATTGGCGGCAGTGTCATATAAATCTTGTACGTATTCATTCTCTGAGGCCTGAGAAATAGATGGGTAGTATCTATTGTTCTGTTTCAGTGATTTTCAACCAAAAATGATTAATATGCTGTCCCACAGCTGAGCATACTTCAAATAAGTTGGTTAATCCCTTAAACACTATTAAAACTGTTAGGTCTGGTCTGGCACTTCAAAAAAGACCAAGAAATGTTCTTTGATTTCGGCTCAATGCTAAAACTGAATGGACCAGAGGAACACAGCTGGTTTGTTGGATGCTGGACTGAAACAAAGCCAGTCCAATGAATACTGGTCACTCTACAAGTCTGAATTCACAGTGACATTTTAACACTACTGGGACAGTTAGAGATGGATCAAAGACTAATCGTCTATAACTACCTACAATTTTGAACAAAATAAACTAACTTTTTAAGAGAATACAAAATCGATTGTAGGTTTGACTTTGGATTTGAGATTTTTCAACCTTTTAGGTCTTTATATTAAGAATGTCTATTTGGAAAATAGCTCTATATCGATTCAACTTAGAGATGCACATTATTGGATTTTTGGCTGATATCCGATTTGATACCATGCTGATAATATTGTGCATCCATAATTCAACTGTATATTTGATAAGTTTAGACTAGAGGAATCAGTACTGACAGCAGAGGGGTAAAAATTAATGTTTTGAACATTTTCTATAAATTTATCCCATCCATTTTGTAGGGATGTCATGGTACATCTGTTCGTACCGAACTATCATGATGCAGATATTTAGGATGAATAAAGGGACCCAACAATGAATGTGTTAGTCTCAGCCTTTGGTCTTTTATTTATTTGTTTGTTGCTAACTGCCATTAGAGCAGACTAATGAGTAGGAGAAAAATAATGTGGGTTATCCTTGAAGTACAAAACCATCAAGGTGCCATCCTGCACCCTGAGACGACTGCTCGCATGATAGAAAGTGGTCAGCGCAGAGCACCATGTACACATGAACGAGTTTGGAAGTGGCGGGTGCACATACAGTATTTTCATATTTTCCAAATAAAAAGACCGTTTTCAGTTTTGAAGTTTATCTAACTTTTGAACTGACACAGCCTGTAGGCCTTGGTTTAGTTCAATTTTTATGAATAAGACAAAACACCGACTTGATAGCACAGGTTATCAGTTAAGAAATCCTATCTTGCTGTATGACCACTGCATTAGAGCCTCCATTAACACGAGTGGTTGGTTTCGTGTGACTGGTTTTAGAAGACAAAAACAAATATTTAGCACGTGTGTCTTGTTCTATAGAACCAATGCTGAACTGGGACCCTCAAACCAAGGTTTGTGCTGAACCTTGGCTTAGGTGTACAGTTACACTCCTTCTACTTTTTAGAGTACTTTTTGATTTTGCACTGCAATAAAAAAAAAGTAAACTTGCTCGTTTTTTCCCCCTAAAGAACAATTGCTCCTCTCAGTCTGTTACTGTTCGTAATTTGTACTAACTGATGCGTTTGTGTCCTGAGTGACGATTGTTTTAGCTGAACATTTAAATCATTTGTGTTGGTAAAATGCCTGGTATGTGAAATAAAACTGTGCATTAATCAGAGCGGCAGTGTTTCAAACTTGGAAGATGCCCACCACCACCCGTAAAACGCCACACGTGGCCCGGATATAAAGGACTCGTTAAGTGTGTTGCTTGCTGTGTGAACACACAATTATAGACAATGCCACCAGCTAGGAAACTAATGCAAACCATGGATAAACAACATGACGCACAACATGTGGACTAAGTTAAATTACAAGCAAAGACTGACTTTTGGCATCGTCAGCGCCCTCCCAGCTGGCACAACAAAACTGATCCCTGTTCAGTTTTGGCAGCTGTTCCATGAAGCTAAACAGATATGCAGGAAAAAAAAATGCTCTCAAGCACATACAGACATGCAAAATGTGAACTATTTAAGCATCCAAAAGCCGCTGCAACAATGCAAAACCGTTTACAGTTGATGTGATGGAAAGACTGGTCTTTCTCTCAGAGCATTTCTGTTCCAAAAACGTTTCTTTTCCCCAACATGTGTCTGATTTACAGGTCGACGAAACTCACAATGAGAGCGAAACGAGAAAATCCACGACGGCACTCCAACTGGAGTTCTAGTGAGTTGTAAAAAAATTGTTCACAGAGTAAGGATTAGTTTACATTACAGCTGTGAATCCACTGGCTTGAGTTGACATTTTGTGTTTATGAGATTAGATGAAGCCACTGATGGAGAGACCTGGATGTTTCGTGGAGCTAAAACGTTGCACGTTTCAATTTAAAATCGATTAAGGCGGTTTGTCTACTCCTTTAGTTTATGCACACTATATCACACTATACCGGCAGCTTCTGGCCAATAATACGATCTGTTTGTTCCTAACAGGACTGTATTCTTTAGTTTTAAATACTGAGGCCTTCTGTCTAAGAATGAGCCAAGAAAAATAGTTTCAAAGCATTTTACATTTTCCAAGTTGTCCACTTTTTGTAAGAAAAATATTTCAGGTTTGATTCAAATGTGTTAAAACTCGTTATAACTCAATAAAAACCAGCGGGTGCAGGTGTTCATGTCAGTCAAAAAGAAGTAACGTGAAACTAAAATAATAAAATGGCAGCATATTGAGGGGGGAAAAAAATCCCATATAGGAAAAATAATGGTTTAAACTGATAGTTCAGTTTGGTTCTGTTCAAAGATTACGAACAATTCTTTTGTTTTATTGAACAGCCTTAATTTGGACAAATAGTCTGATCAGACCGATGAGCTAATGGCTAGTCAGGGCGGGGTTCAAATCAGAGGTGGATTGCTGTCGTCTTAAAAACAACTTGCCTTCATCCAAAAGTTAATCAGTGTTTTGTTCAGAGACCACATCGCTCTAGGTCAGGTTAACATGGCAACATGATTTGCAAACAAAGACGCCATTTTTCTAATCGAAAAACCAACTCTTCACAGCCTCAGTGAGGTCACATGACCTAGAGTGACGTGCTCTCTGAACAAAACACCGATTAACACTTGGAGCCATTTTGGTTCAAGATGGCTGCCACAGCTACCTCAGAAGACTCAAAATTGACTATAAATCAGTCAATGTTTGAGATATTCAGCTGGAATTTGATATGGTCATAGCTGAGAGTGAGTTATGCATTCCTAATGCAAATTAAAAATCCAAGATGGCCGCTTTAGCTAAAAGGAAAAATACGATGACTCGGTTATTTTTAGTAGATGTTTAGCAGAAATTTGGTGTGGTGCTAGCTGAGAGCAATGCCCAATAAATACGAAATTAAAATGTTAAAAAAATTCAAAGATGGCCACCAACGTTACTTTTAAATGGCTTTAACGCAGATGTTTTTACACATATAGAGATGAAATTTGGTGACGTTTTAGCTGAGAATGTTTTCCATCACGTATTAAATCCAAATAAAAAATCCAAGATGGCTACCATAGCTTAACACATTGATTTTTTTTTGTTGCCATATTGAACAGATGTTTGTTGGGATAGTAGCTGAGAGCAATGCCCAACACATAGTACTGTCAAATCAAAATTTAAAATGACAGCAGCAGCTAGCTGTAGAAAATCCAGCGCAGCCTAGGAACTTCCAGCAGGAATATTGTAAATTTTTTAAAATAAATGTGTAAAGTAAAACAAAGTAATGTAAAATATACTAACTGGTGTTTGCATGAATTACTATAAAAATAAAATTTGAACTTGAGTACTAATGCATAATACAGCTTGATATGTTCAAGGTATTTACCAAATACATACAGGGTATGCAGCGAGTACCTACAGTGACTGGGCGGTATCATGAAAGTAACTGTCCCCTTCACTCGCAGGGTACGTACAGTACCTGGTATACAGTAGTATCTCATTTATCGTGGAGGATCTGTACGCTGAAGCACCGTGATAAGTGAAAAACCGTGAAGTAGGGATACAGTAGTACAAGTAGTAAGTAGTTTTTTTTTAGTATTTACCGGTAAATAGATTTATATTTAGAAGTTTTAAACCCTTCCAACACTCTTGCAATATTCTGTTTCTAAACTCTAAACGCCCTAAAAGAGCACACAGCATGTCATGAACTCAGCTCGCTGCACTCTTGGCCACGCCCACTTCATTGCAGAACGGAGATCACAGAGGAGGAGCTGCAGGAGGACGTGTCTCCTGCAGAGTGGGATGCACACAGGTGCTAAATAATTTATTTTAAATAAAAATTCCACGCCGATTGTACGGCTCATCCATCAATCAGCCAATTGTGTGTCAAGTCCAATCTTGTTTTGAAAAACCACGATAAAGCTAGTCTGCGAAAAACGTACCATGAAGTAGCGAGGGACTACTGTGTATCAGGTACCAGCTATACTGGGCTGTATTATGTTGAGCCACCTGGCAGGATTTTAAGGACTTTAGTTGCGGCTCCGCTCTGACTAGCTGTTAGCTCATCACCTCAAACGGCTGTTTAAAGAGCTTTCTACAACAGGTAAGATATTAATTATTCATAAACATTTCCACAGAACCTCACTTCAAAACATCTGAACTATCCCTTTTAGGAACAGCTAGCTGCATGTCGACTGAGGAGGAAACTGAGGCAGCTAAAACTTTTACAAATCTGCGTTGGTCTGATAAAACCAGTCCATGTTAGCCATGTTAGCTTTGGAGGGTTGGGGTGGGGGGTCGGCGCGGGTCCAATACAACAAACCTGTGTCTCGTTTATGCTGTTTGTACAATGAAGCATTCCATGCATTTGTTTTTTTGTGTTTTTTACATTTTTATTATTTATTTTTGGAACGGTCGAACGTTGAGGGGGAAAAGGAGAGGGAAGAAATGGCTCGAGACAAAAATCACAGTTTACTGGAAAGAGTTTTCGTTATGCAGGAGAGGATCGGTGAGCGCAGACACGTTTAGTAGAAATGAATAAAGTGTCTGTGTGGGTTTACTCTCATACAAAAGCTGACGGCATACCGATGACAACAAGTGAAAGAGATGAAAGGGTGAAAAAATTAAAATAATAACGGGGGGAGCAACAAAGTTATGCAAGTGATCAACACGGAGAGAACAAAAAGAAACGTTCAGAACAAGGCACAGAATTTTCTGCAAATGGTGATAGGAAATAAAGTTTGAACCAGCAGTTAGGAGGCGGGGGTGTTGAATGGTGAAGCTCTCTACAATGATTTCTGGCAACGCCTGGCGCACCCCTCCCCCCACCCCCGACCCAGCCCCAACTTGCTTTACTGAAAAACTCCAACTTTTAATTTTTTAAATCTGTTTTTTTTTTTTGTTAAACACAGAACATTCCATCTACATCTGCGGACTAGACTAAACGACGTCTTAAAACCAGGCCTTTCTTTTAAAAATCCCACCTTGACCTCTCGAACCCTCGGTCCTTTCAAATTAAAAGCTCTCTGTCAAACCCCTTGCCCCACATTCCCCGTAAAACCAGCTCCACGTCTCGAGGAGGACGCTGGAGTGAGGGGGTCCCGTTTGGATTAGATGTAGTACTCCTTCTTTTCATCGGAGTTGGTGTGGCCTCCCTCTGCGTTGATTATGGCTGTGTCTGCGTCCGCCGCATCGTCTGCTCCTTTGGCTTCATGCGTGAAGTAGGTACCTGAGGAGGAAGTGGAAGACAATGTCAGGGACGGAGTAATAGCCTGCTGCTTGGATGATGCCAAAGATTAAAATGTGACCCTCCATTCACAGCACCTAATTATGCAAATCCGCCACCGTGCGGCCGTTTACAACCACCCAACACAAGAAAGCTGTAATATTCAGATTATACGTCTTCCCTCAGTAAGACTGGCACATGAAAATCATGGCTCTGAAATGATCTCGAGTGCGGACAAGAACGTGGCGCTCAAATTAACCTTGTCAAGTTCAGCCAAAGAAAAGGCCACTTCAAACCTAATTTGCGAGATTTATTCACGTTGGACCGCAGCGGAGTTTAGAAACGGGGACAATATCCTAGCATGAGTGAGGCCGGGAGAAAGGCCACATGTGAAAAATGACTGAGCAGACAGAAACAAGGTGCTCACTGGTGCTGTGACAAAACGTAACCTGCAGGCGACCCTGTACATGTTGCTACTCCAGGGGGGAAGCGGAAAAATGTTACATTTGTTTCCCTGGAGCGGGACGAAATGATAAATCTGACATTTTAACTTGGTCCACTGGTTGGTGTCGGTGACTGAAAGCTCGATACTCAGCAGAAAACTGGAAATAAATACATATATTACATGTGCTGGAAAAGGCTCCCGCTGATTGTTGAACCTTAGGTTCAGGAGGACTGTTCAGGTCATGGAACAGTGGACCAGACTTACTTGTGCAACAATGGTAAAGGGATCACAAATTTTTCGCTCCTTTCTATGTGTTTTATGTCCTTTGGACTGCACACCCCCTTGAATTATTTGAAGGGTGCTAGGGTAATGCTTACAGGGTATCTGGTCCCTATGTGGCCCAAGCGGAAGCCTTGCATGTATCCTTGACACAAAGTCAAGCTGTACAGATTGGACTCTGCCAGGGCTGCCCCTTGTGGTTCATGAATAACATATGAACAATGTACAGTTGTTAAGAGGGGGGTGTCTGGTTTGGGACCTCATCTGCAGTAATGATGGTGTTGCTTCAGTCTGTAGTGAAGAAGGAGAAGCTAAGCCGAAAGACAAAGCTCATGATTCACTGTTCCGTCTAGACTTCCCTCATCTATGGTCTACTTGTAAGAATCATGACCAAAAGAAGAAAATCTTGGATAGAAGTGGCTGAAACGAGTTCCCTCTGGAAGGTCGCTGGACTCAGACTTAAAGATGGAGTGAGGTGGGGAGATCACAGTAGGACACTTTCTCCTTCAGGCTGTAGGTTCTGCTCCTTTCAGAACAGGATCAACCACATGGATTCTCCTTTTCCATTTTCCTCTGTTTCACGTATCGTCAGTTGGGAAATGGAGGGTCTTCATATCCATCCTGTCACTTCTCACACCGCCCGGGCAGCAGCCTGCACAGAGAATGCCCTATCACTTCCTTGCAACAGAGAAAGTAAATCCATGAAATTTAAATGTGGCAGATTTTGCTGACCGGATGCCCTTCCTGACGTCACCACAGTTGTCGACGGTGGGTCTAGGTGCATTTGCCTAAAAAGGCATAGCGAGCTAGGTCTGCCCTGGTTTGCCAAGTTTTCCTTCTCATAGGCAGAACGCCAACCAAGGCTCACGAGCTTTGTCTACCTGGGTGAACTGGTCATAGCACCAGTGGTTAGCACTGTCCATGCAGCGCCCCTGGGAGGCCTACTGCTGGAACTATGGAGCAGAGCCTGCATAGCGGGAGGGCTTTTCTCAACATTTTATAGCTGCACCTTCACCACTAAGGTGCAGCGGCGAGACCCATTGTTCCACACTGTTTCTCTGCAGCAAAAGGAGTCAGCTGAGGCGGTTTAACCAACTGATTAGAGATTCCACCAAGGAGTCTACATTGAGGCACATCTCAATACGAAGAAACCCCATACAAGAGACAGAACTAGATGTTATATAACCCCTGAGCCTAAGAACTCAGTAGGATCCTCCAAAAATTAGCTAGAACATGTCACTGGAAAAGCTGGGTGTCTCTTCTGAACCTGTTGTCACTGTGACCCAATCTGAAATAGGATACAAGGGACTTCGGTATCTGGAGACATTCCAGGCATCTCCTACTGAGAGGAGACACCGATAAAGGTCTAGAAGGATTAGGTTTCCTTTATGTCTGAGAACTCCTTGGTGTCCTTGATAGTGTTTAGGGAGAGGGATGTCTGGGTTTCACTTCTGAGCCTGTTGGCCCTGCGACCGGACCACAGGTATACAGCAGGAAATGGATGGAAAAATGAAGATTAGCTAAATGTTTGGTTAATGTATGAAATCAGCTGTGTTTTATACTTTCTTCCTTTAAACTCAGAAGTTACGAGTGTTTTGCACCAAGCTACAGCTTACATGAAGAGCTTGGACAGAAACTAGAGGGGAAACTAACTTTAACACAACCCTGAAATAAGTCAGATCATTTTTGAACCTTTATTTTGCCTCATTTATGTTTCTTTTCCTAAAGTGCTGTAATGTACGTAATTCTATTTCCTCACGCTTGAGAAACATAAAAGTGTGAAATTCTTTATAGATTGTAATTATTCTGCTGTGATGAGGGCAGCACACAAGACTCATACAATTCATCAGCACTGCTAGAAGAATGTAATTTTACTCATCATTGGTAACCCGGAGCCTTAATAGCTGTCTTTTCATCGTTTGGCTCACATTTATCTAATGATGTAAAAATGAGTTCTTACAGAAACAAAGTGCAGCGGCACATACGGCTGCTGAAGATATCGTTTTAGAGGACAGCGGTGACCTTCTGCAGCCTTAAAAAGAGATTATACAGCATTTCAAAAATCATATAACGTACTGTGCAACGTAAAGTACTTTGTGTCTTTGCATGACTCTGTGTTAGCAAAATATCATACCACTGGTTAAACTACAAATAAAATAGCAAAATGCATTTGCAGGATGTTCAAACACAGCTGGATAATTCAAGATGGATGCCGCAGCCAACTGATCTTAACAGAAAATAGCTGTAACTCAGTTAATTTTACAGAGAGCTAAAATTATTGTACAGTAGTTGTGGTAGTAAATTAAAATCATTCACACCGCATGCTCTGTGCTTCTGACATCTTCAGATCGCCTGATGTGCATGTTTATTATTATTTTTTCAAGGTTTGTTTGACCAAAACTTACACATCTGTAATTTTTCAACATAATATGCTGCACTGAAGTCACGTTTCTTCAAGGAGTTTTCAATAACTTCAAAAAATAATAACTTTCAGTCAAGTTCTTGAACATTTTCCCAGGAGTGTTGGTCAGTTAGGAATCATTCAGGTGTAAACAAAACAACCTCTGAAACAAGAAGTTAATTAATGTTTTAACAAAACAGAAAAATTGAAAAAAAAACCTCTTTAGGCACTTTAACAGCCTGTCACAAAATCAATTAGCTCAATTTGTCTACTTTCATCTGTGGTAACCAAATATAGTTTGATAGGCAAAAAAAAAAGTATCTCCAACAAGGTGATTTCCAATAAAATATTATTTAAAATGTGACCGATGATCAGCTGAAGGATGATGCAACTCTCACGTTAACTGGAATTTAATTCTGTTTCTTAAGAATCTTTCAGAAGATGCTTCAGCGCAGGGCTGAGGTGTGTTCTGGCTGCCTTGATGCGACCTGAAGGGGCCGAGGCGACGAGGGAGGTTGGTGCCAGCCCACCTCTGTGGCACCGAGCAAGGTAGTAAATGGCTGACATGTAAAAACAGAAGCCATGGTACAGCGGCGCACAGCGACTCACCTGGCAGGATTAAACAACAGACAGATTTATATCCGAGGGAATAGCGCTGCATGCGGTCCTAAAAAATCCGACCTGGCCCCAGCCCGTAGCTATTTTTTTCGAATCCGATCACATCATTTAACTGAAATTACAGGCCCAAATTTGGAAAAGGAAAACATATAATATATATATATATATATAATAGAATAGAATAGAATATATCTTTATTGGCATCGTCATTGCACCGGGGCACAAAAACATCGCCATTGACACACACCCATCCTTAAGATGGGGACGAGTGTGCGCAGCCGCGGCAGTAATTAAACCGCGCCGCCACAATCTTAGATATGGAAAAAAAGGAAGGTAACATGAGGTTAAT
>JARVJN010000453.1:1648907-1659476 GCA_031763805.1 Argolebias nigripinnis
ATATACACCGAGTGGTTTCGAAGCGATTTATAATACAAACAGAAGTCCATATTTATACTGTATGTGGATGACTACTTTCTTATTACAGTGTCCTTCACTTACTGAATATTACATGTACAAATCATATGGGTTTCATTCAGCTAAAGGCTACTTTGGCAGCTTAAGTTCCAATAAAAGTGACATTTCAACAATCCTGAAGCAAAGATAGGTTTGTTGCAAAAGACCCGAGTCATTATCAGTACACATGTGATGGAGACCAAGTCTCAGTCAAACACTCCAACATCTGAGTTTTTATCTGAATACAGTAGTCCCTCGATACGTCGCAGTTCGTTTTTCACTGACTCGCTACTTTGTGGTTTTTCAAAGTAAGAGTGGACATGACACACATCTGACTGATTGATGAGCCACATGATCGGCATGGAATTTTTATTTAAGATAAATTATTTTTAATTATTTAGTAACTGCTGCACCTGTGTGCAGGCCACAGCTGCAGCAGAAGTGGGCGTGGCCAAGAGCACTGACAGAGAGCAGCTGGAGGCAGAGAGCTGAGATCATGACATGCTATGCTTTTTTAGAGTTTAGAAACATTGTTTAGAATAATGCAAGTGTGTGGGAAGGGTTCAAAATGCCTCAACACACATATTATATACAGTATATTTACTAAAACAAACAACTACTTACTACTTGTATTACTATCCCTACTTAGCAGTTTTTCACTTATCAAGATACTTCAGGTACGGATCCCCCGGGATAAACGATGGACTACTGTAGTCCTCTCTTGTAAGCTTCCTAAAGTGAAATGCACCTTCTAGATTTTTTAAATTACGCATTTTCTTGCTCCAAGATATGCTCTTACAAAATTAAACAAAAACTTTTAAAAACCACAGTAGTGGTGATAAAAAAACAAGAGTCATCCATTTAAGAATTTTCTGCAAATAAAACTTGTGATCATTTGTTTACTGTGGAAGAGACAATGCTGTAAAAGAGTTTCATCCACGTTCTTAAAGCAACATTTTTTTTGCACTGGAACCGGATTTAATATGGTAAAATAACCATTTTGAAAAAAGTTTTTTTTTTACGCACACCATTAAAACATTCAATAATGTTTATTTTACCTGTGTAAAATACTGTAGGTGTATTCATTTGTTCTTCAGTGATTTTGCATATACCTGCTGACTAATTTAATGGTATAATGACCCTGAAGGCATCACGAGTCAGTATGTATTTTTTCACACCTACCTGAACAAAGATGCATATGATGACAAGACAAGCCCTGTGCCCAGATTCTCTTTAAAAGGTTAGTTATTAACGACTAGCCAAAGCAATAATTAAAATGAAGAACGGGAACGCTTCATTTACAAATGTGACTATTCTTAGTACAAAAAAGCCCTTTTTTAAGCTCCAGAAGGAATTATAACACTGCTATTTAAAGTTCCCCATCAAATCTACTATTTAGTGACACCACATTGGTAAGTGCGGCAGGCATTAGACAGCTCCAAGCTCTTGTCAAATCTGTGTCAGATGCCTTCTTTCAAATCACCAGGGCAAAAGTTGCATCACAATATAAACTAGGTAACATTTCTGTCTAAGGTGATAGGAGTGGCTTTATTTAATGCTTATTACCTGAAATGGAGGCTTTTTCCACATATTAAGTGGTGTCACCAGTGCAGAAGGTAACATCCACTGGGCTTGGCATTCCGGAACAGGTGAAAATCCAAAGAATTTCCAAAGAATTCAAGGTACATCATTGAATTGGTGATAACAAGCAAACTGAGATCCATAAACTTAGAGCTAATTTCACTGACAAATCAAAACATGGCTTTATAGAGAACAAATCCTTATAGTTGTAAATTGAAGGAAAAAATTCATGAGCTTAATCTGGTTTAAAGGCAGACTAATAGATTTACTTCATGTTAACAAGGGATTAAACACCTAAATGGAAAATAAAGTGTCCTGCGGTTAATGTGGAGGAGCTGTTTGCAAACCCTTATGCCCTCACAACTGACAGATTTATAAATCCATGCTGTTTAACTGACCCATTTATTCAAAATAACACCTGGAATTACCCCTCACAAATAGCACAAATTGGCCCCAATTAGATTTGCAGGTCACACGACATTGAATGTTCCTAAATACACAACTCCATTTGTTAGCTGTGCGCCTTATCCTGTCCCTGGAGCCAATTGTTGCCACCACTGGGTAGGAGCTGGAAACACCCCGAACAACTCGCCAGTCCATCACTAGCACAAAGAAGCAAACACCAATTAACCTAACAAGCATGTGTTTGGGATATGGAGGGAAACTGGAACACACTGTCATGCAGAGAAGATGCAAAGTCAACGTTTAAGGGGCAGCAATTTATTGAAGTCCCGAGGAGGTCTGCAACACTCAGAGGCAACTGTGCTAACCACACTGCTGTGAAATGATTGTTTGTTGACTGAGCAAACACAAACTGATTATATAAGAGTTGTGTGAGATACTGTATACTATATGAAAACAAACGCTGAAGTTTTTCACAAGTATAACTCATATGTGTTGAGATCAGCATGGCCATAAATCATGCATGTAGTGAGGTTGTAATTGTTCTGAAGCTGTCTTTAAGCATAATGCACACTATAACATGTGCATTAGGTGAACAATTTTAATCAGAAAGCATAAAGACAACATTTAACTGTCCAGTCATTGCAAAACTCTTGCCCATGGTTGTGCAAAGTCCAGACACTTCAGTGACACTCCTCAGCTCCTTTTGGGGGATCCCAAGACATTCCACATCTGAAGAACCTCCTCAGAAGTGACAGCAGCGCAACTCCAAGCTAATTCTGGATGATGAAGCTTCTAACTCTCTTTGGGGCTTACCCCCGTCACTCTATGGAAGAAGTACATTTCAGAAGCCTGTACCTGGTGTCGTGTCCGTTCACTTATAATCCACAACTCAGAACCATCTTTGAAGGGTGGACCATAGGTGAACGAGTAAATTGAATGCTGTATCCAATCCATTGGTCCATCTCTTGTTTTGTCTTTCCATCCCAGTCATGAACAGGACACTGAAATCCTTCAAGATTTTTTCCCCCCATAAAGACAATGACATCCTCAAATTACAGAGGACATTCCACTGATTTCAAGAAAGATAAATTCAGCATTTGTCAAAGTTTAGATTGTGAATGCAGTACCATTTGATAGCTAAACCTATACAATAACGTGCAAACATTTTAAGCAACCCCTGACGGCTTTATAGTTTGCCTCTAATGATCTTGACTTTCCCGGATGAATAATAAGTAGTCTTGAGAAATACAATTTTAGGTTTTCTGAAGGTCTTGTTTCAGTCCAGTCATTGAGCCTCACTAATTGTCCTTGTTTTTGTGGTGAACAGCATTTTTGGAACAATTTTATTGTACTGAAACAGAAAACATGTTTTGCTTTCAATGCATGATATCCATCTGCTAATCTTTTCTGTAGGACTATTAACCTGTTATTTTTGTGCTGCGAAGTATGAGGAATATTTACACCTTCCCCATATGTGGGGTGGAAATGGTCTCCTGTGGGTCTGTAAATGAAAAGGAAGATGGGGCTGGAGAGGACAGCCGAGGAGCACCCTGCCACTCATCATCCAAGGGCTAGCGAGCATGGTTGAAGTCTGGAAGGCATAGGTCACCAGATCCATGTTTAATGTAAGAGTGGTGTAAGAATATACAGTATATACGTGTGTGTGTGTCACTCCCACCACTGTGACTCCTTCCATTGTGGCTCATTTTTCAGCATCGCTGCAGGGGCTGAGGATATGTCACATCAACCACAGGCCAGTGAGCAAGACTGGGGAATTGGGCTCTCAAACTGTGCATGTGTGTGCGTCCATGCACCTTTATGCAGCTTGTGATGCATTTTCACAAGAAAGATGTACGGTACAGAGTTTAGAAGTTTGCATTTATCTGTCCATTCCATACAGGAGATTATTTCTCTATGCTGAGATTTTATATGACATGTGTGTGTGTGTGTGTGCATGTAGTCTTGACGGTTTTGTGTACAGTTGTTGTGTATGTGCTTTGAGACAGCGACATGTGGTGAACAGTGTAGGGAGAGTTAACTATGACATGTATCAACACCTGCCATAAACTCCCTCATGATGCCAGCATCTCCATCTCGGAGCTGAGGCTAACAAACATTGTCAATGTCCTCAAATTAACACAATACACATGAGCCGCAAGTCCTGAGTGGTGCACGTTGAATGCGACACTTGATGACACGATCAGGGTGATTGTAAACAAATTTGTCTACTGTCTTTTCTATTTAACAAAGTAATGCAATAAACCTTAAACCCATGCCTCTTTAACTCTGCTGAATACAGAGTAGTAAATATAATTAACATTTAATAATAATAATGTACTTTTTAATACTTTTTTTTTTCAATTTCATTTTATTAATCAACCTCTGGATTACACAAATCCCCAAACATACTCCTACAGAGTTTTTTATACATAATTAAAATGGACAAAATTCACATCTGATTTTGAAGAAATATCTGTTTCTTGATAATTGAACTGGACAAATACTTTCAGTTATTTAACGCTCATTGTCCATGTTTACTTAATAAAATTGGGTAATTTATTTATTTTTTATTGACGGAAGGGGAAAAAAATCACAGAGCAGGAGGGAAATGTATTCCTAAAGTGTTGGGAGTTTTCTTGTAAAAAATAAAAATTACTTTATAACTAATTAAAACCCATATGCTCCAATCCGTTTAATCTGTTTTTACTGGAAAACATAACATGATTGGGGGCTGAGATGGGGTAGAGGCAGCTGACTCGGGACCTGAAAATCCTAGGTTTGATCCCCAGCCATTCCCACATGTCGTGATGTCTCGGAACAAGACACCTAATCCCTAATTGTTTCCCGGATGCCTGCATAGCTGCCCACATCCCAGGTGCGATGGGTTAAATGCACAGAACTAATTTTGCCATCGTATGGAAACATACAATGGTGACAACATAGAGAACTTATACTTATAACATCTAAATTGACAAATACCATTGAGTTTTCCTCCAATGGGGCTGTGAACAGGCAGGTAAGACTGGACTAGGAGTCAGCACAAGACAAAATAAAATTAGCCAACAATAAGTAGGAACTCCTGCTCCATCTGCAAGTAGCGAACACCCCGAAGGGGAAAAAAAAAAGGTTTTCTTATTGGGAAGCAAACCAAGTTTACCCTTACTGGTTTTAGTTTTACTGGAGCATGGTCTGCTGTGTTGGTCATACAGAGAGGATTTTAAATGTCATGGAAGTATAAAGCGCTGCGACCCATCTAGAATGCCAAGACACTATTCCTCTGCAACAAGATTTGATTCTTTAACACCCATGTGAACAAAAGCATCTGTAAAGATCTGAGCCATGGCAAGCATCATCTCCTAGCTCCAGCATCAACGCATGGACATGTTGACCTGAGAACGTCTTTAACACCAAGTTGTGAACCATCGCCATCATAATCAACCTTATTTATAAAGCGCTTTAACACAGCCACAGCTGAAGCAAAGTGCTGAACATCAGTTAAAGACAAGAAAAAAGAGAGCACAAATCTACAAAGCCAAGCACACAGTGAACTAAAAACTCAATATAAAATGCAATAAAGCAACAAATTAAACAGATAAAATCAATACCAATAAAAATAAAGTAAAATCAAGTCTCAGTTGGGTTGAAGGCCAATGAGTGCAGATGAGTTTTCAGGCGGGTTTTAAAAATGGACAGTGAGGGAGTCTGTCAAATGTGCAAAGGCAGAGCATTCCATGACTTAGGTGCACTAACAGAGAAGGCTCTGTCTCCTCGAAGCTTCCTCTTACTCTTGGGGATGACCAGAAGCAGCTGGTCAGCAGACCTGAGTGACCGAGGGGGAGTGTAATGGTGGAGAAGCTATGTCAAATAAGGCAGGGTAAGGCTGTTTAAAACCTTAAAAACAAACAAAATAATTTAAAAATGAACTCTAAAATACACAGGCAGCCAGTGGAGAGAAGCCAGAACAGGTGTAATGTGCTCGCTTTTGCGTGTTCCAGTTAAGAGATGTGCAGCAGCATTTTGCACCAGCTGCAGACGTGTAAGTGAGGACTGGCTGACTCCGAGATAGAGAGAATTACATTAATTTAGCCGTGATGAAATGAAGGCATGGATTACTGTTTCAAACTGTTGCCTTGAAAGAATAGAGTTTACCTTTGCCAATGTTCTCAAAATGATTTAAAAAAACAGACTTTAGAATGAGAACCAACCAGAGGTAGAATCAGAATTGGACACATCCCATTCAAACCAACTAACATCAGAGTACTGGAACTGAGGGGCCATGCAAAATTGAGAAGCCATAGTAGACACAAAGAAGATAAACTGGGTGAGAAAGACGGCAAACTGATGAGGGCTCATTTGAAGAGGGAGATCAAGAACCAAAGGTGAGATTGTGGTATTCTGCTTCCCGAAAGGTCTAAAGGAATATTTAACACACATACACCAATCACAGTATTAAAAACATTTGCCTAATATTTTAGCCCTGGATGTTTGGTTTAAACCACACCTCCTTGTATCATGAACCAAACTTGTTCCTTTATCCCGTCAGGATTATCAACTGGATTAGAAGCTTGAGAGTTTGGAGGCCAAATCGATGCCTTTTGTGCCCCTCAAGCTTTTTTCTGAGCAGTTTAAAAGTTTTGGGGAAGTAGTGGTGTTCTCTGACCTGCTGGAAATTAAATCAGGGGATCATGCAAGGGAAGGCTCGGCATGAAACGTTGTGTAGGTACCTACAACCCACTTCTGCAACCCCAGTGGAAGGTTATTCTCCTCAGTTTGTAGGCCATTCATGTTGTTAGACTCCAGAGTATCTTAAAGAGGTTTGCAATAAAAGTGATGCACACAGCGCTTATCTCATCCTGTGCTCTTCTAAAACTTTATCAATGCTTTATAGATGTTTAGGTACCAAAGGTGCTGCCTGCCCTTTCTAAGATCACAACTAAGCAGCTCTAAAGCTCATAATTGCTCTGAGCAAAATCTATTTTCAATTATTTATTCATCTGGAGCTGATCTAATCTAATCCTGGCTAATCCTGGCTAAAGCCATGTCAGCAGCATACTGGACATGTTGAGATCTGTGTGTGTGTGTGTGTGTGTCCTTGTTTATGCTACTTTGTAAGGCCCAACTTCTTCCCAACTTATACAACATTGTGAGGACCAACTGCTCCTTATGGGGCCCAAAGCCTGGGCCCCATAAGAAGAAGTCCCGTTGGTGGGTTAGGGGTTAGGTTTAGGACTAAGGTGTGAATTGAGGATGTGTTAAGTTTAGGGTAAGGTATGTATTGGTAATGGTTAGGTTTAGGGTAAAGGTCAGGGTTAGGCTATATAAATGAATGAAAAAATGAATGGACGTCAATGCAATGGCCCCATAAAGAAAGCAAAACAAACCTGTGTGTATGTGTGCGTGTATGTGTGTATGTGTGAGCAGTACATGAGCAACATATACTTCGTAGTAGTGAATTATGAGTACAGAATTGTTGTGATACAAGTGTATGGATACTGAGCCTTTCCATGTTTTCAACAGTGGCCTGCTCCCCTCACACGCTGATGGGATAAATGTGTGCCTACCTTGTGTGTCACACCTCCAAAGCAGCCCTATAAATAATAAATGGCTGCCCATGCAGAGGAGACAAGGCAGCGTGAGAAAGAAGGAAGAATAGAGCAGCCTTGTTAACACAGCTCCACCCAGCCAGCAAACCAGCCTTCACTTGGGGATAGATAACTGCTAGTTCTGCTGCTGCATCATGATGAAGGGGGAAAAAGAAGCTGTTTAGGTATCCATTATAGTCAAATGAATCAAATATATACTTATACCTGTATAAATAAATCAAGACAGAAAGGTACTTTTAAATTCACAAGTAGATGACTGGGCTCCCAATGCTTCCTTAAGTCAAAAAAACAGCCTGTAGGAAATATGTATTAAACTATAAATGCATTCATTCATTCAACCTTTATTTAGTCAGGTAAATCTCATTGAGCCTCGAGGGCTCATTTACAAAAACGACCTGCTACAAACTAAAGAATGATGAACAGCAATGGTAGAATTTCTTTAAACAACAAACAACAGACAAAAACATGAGAAATACAAAGTGAAATGCAAAGTATCAAAAACTAGCAAAACACCACAAGGCAGATGTACAAAATCAAAAACAGGAACATATCTGCATTGGTTTTTGCCAGGATTCCAACATATTCTTAAAACCATTTAGAGAGGTCAGGGCCGAGAGCTTCAGATCTTTTTGTAAGATATTCCAGGAAGCAGGAGCAGAGTAGGAGAAGGCCCTTTTTCCAAGTTCAGTCCTCACTGACGGAACACTGCAGGTAATCATGTCCTGAGAGCGCACGCTGTAGCTGCACTCACGCAGAGACATGTAGAAGGAGATGTATGAAGGACTTATGATGCTCTTTCTTTTGAAAGATACATACCCCCAGTACTTGTTCTGCTTATTTTCATCCACCCATTATCAACCGTCTCTGTGTTGTTCACAATCAACAGTGAAGCTGCTCTCATCCACGTGCTTGTTTCTTCTCTCAATGATCACTGTAACTCTCTTTGATCTACCACACAAATCAATTTGTTGTGTGTACCTCCTTTAGGTTTTTTGTTTAAATCAGGCCTCTCTTGTAAATGAGTCCTTGTGACTCAATGATACTAACCTGTATAGATAAAGTTTGAATGAACGAATGAATTCATCAACTGCAAATGGTCCAGAAGTCTGCCAATCAGATTTTTATGAAAACACATCACTCCAGTTTGCAAATAGCTCCACAGGCTTCCAGCATCACATAATTTCAGCTCCTCCTCACCACATTCAACGCTCTCCAAATTCTTGCTTTTCTAAAAATCCTCTCTAAAAATGTTTCAGCCTTACACTTCATCCTTAACTAACTGATATTCTTTTTTCTCAGCTTTACATTTCACCTGCCAACTTTTCCACTAGGGGCCTGAGAGCCTTCAGCCATGCTGTCTCTAAAATGTTCTTCCACTACCAATCCAAACTGATGAATCTTTTATACACTTCAAAAAATCTTGCTCAAAACTCATTGGGACTAGTTACAAAACATTTCACATTGTTCACACTTTCAGCCACTTTATCCTGTTTGTTTGCCGGTTTTATTTGTTTTAACTGTAGTATTTGTCTGTTTTAACTGTAGTATTTGTCTGTTTTAACTGTAGTATTTGTCTGTTTTAACTGTAGTGTTTGTCTGTTTTAACTGTAGTGTTTGTCTGTTTTAACTGTAGTGTTTGTCTGTTTTAACTGTAGTATTTGCCTGTTTTAACTGTAGTATTTGTCTGTTTTAACTGTAGTATTTGCCTGTTTTAACTGTAGTATTTGCCTGTTTTAACTGTAGTATTTGCCTGTTTTAAATGTAGTATTTGTCTGTTTCTGTTTTAACTGTAGTGTTTGTCTATTTTAAATGTAATATTTGCCTTTTTATTGTAAGATGTCCTTGTGTGTTTTGAAAAGTACCTGTAAATAATTTTATTATTATTATTACAGTATTATTATTGATATTTTCCATGAATGAGTCACACAGGTCACATATATTCTGTCTTCTCAGGTCGTGATTCTGATCACGGGAGCACACAAATCATTTGCTTTGTACAAAGCCATAGAGGAAGGCGTGAATCACATGTGGACGGTGTCTGCATTCCAGCAGCACCCACAAACTGTTTTTGTTTGTGACGAAGACGCCACCCTGGAGCTGCGAGTTAAGACTGTGAAGTACTTTAAAGGTAATGATAAATAACTGCTCATGTTGTGCTTACTGTGCAGTACTGTGTGTACTTTTGTCATCACAAAACGTAGTGTTGGTTGGATGAAGAAAATAAAAATATATTGGCCACTTGAATCGCAGAAAACATGCTGAATGTTCTTTCTGCAGGGATGATGCATGTGCACAACAGGCTGGTGGATCCCCTTCCCTCAGAGCCCAAAAAGAACTGAGGACTTCTCCCTCGCACTTCAAGAAGCAGAAAGATGCACTCCAATGATGCCTTTAGTGCCTCCATTTACAATTGAAATAGTGGTGGAGAAATCCACTACTAATCCTCATAATTTATTTTTTACCCCAGGTCTCTTGTAAATGAGGCCTCATGGCCTCATATACAAGAGAGACCTTTTAAATAAAGGTTGAATGAAAAATAATAGGTGCTGGACCCGCAGGCTGTCCGTGCTTTTTAAAAGGTTTTTACAGCCTTCTTTTTTCTCTTATCCTTTTTAATAAAGCAAGTTTGAATATCACGGTTTTGGGTTGTGGTTTTCTT
The DNA here is from genome assembly GCA_031763805.1 of Argolebias nigripinnis. NCBI lineage: Eukaryota > Metazoa > Chordata > Actinopteri > Cyprinodontiformes > Rivulidae > Argolebias > Argolebias nigripinnis. The sequence goes on from JARVJN010000453.1 coordinate 1,659,213, forward strand.
TCAGGTCGCATGACACGAAACAACTCGTGTTGCTGTAAAGTTGCTGTAAAGAAGGTTGTCCAAAAGGACTGAATTTTGCGATCTCCCCACATGAAATACCTGTTGTGGAACTACCGGTAACCTCGGCCACTGAATCTGCGATAGGAACAACAACTTGACAGAAACGGAGGCAGAACAACTCCAAATTAAAATATCAGCTACCCTCTCCAGTGCCAAACTGCCTCCTTCAAATCTTACACCGCAGGAAAGGAAAGCTATAACATC
>JARVJN010000453.1:2284931-2296104 GCA_031763805.1 Argolebias nigripinnis
AAAGTTTTTGTCTATCCATTGTGCTGTAAGACTAATCATACTAATGGGGCTAGCACGACATCCAAATGTCTGTGGTAAAACTCACCCAACAAGTCGTGCCATCGGCTATTAGCTTTTTAATGACGTAGGAAATTACAGCTTGTAACTCGGGTAACGTACCGTCGGGAAAATTTATCAGACTGCGGACGATGTAGCGATGCTCAACGTAGTCCATAAATCTTCAGAATCTGCCATCCTCACCAACGAAAAATAAAACTTCCACACCACAGACATTTTGAAATGTTCAGATTCCGCTGTGGGATCGTGTAGGCGCATGTGATGTCATCGCGTTGAGCTGCAGCTGCAGGCAAAAACAGCGCCTTTTATATCGGCGAGTTGTTTTAATGGTATGTCTGATATTGAAATTTAACACTAATATCGGACGATACTATGCCGAGAATATTGTGCATCCCTACTCTGTCATGTTTCTGGCACAAGTTCATTTTCACTTTAGGGCTGAGAATGTATGCTTGATATTTAGCTTCTGCATGTCACTACAAATGCAGGGTCCAGCTCTGACCACTGCACTCTCTGACCATCCAATCAAATGACATGAAAATGCTGACATTGTCAAAAGCCTGCTGGAAGGCCCGGCGTCACCAACTTTACATCTGCTTGGTCAAAGCAGCAGATTATTTGCCTTTTTTTTAAATCTGCAGATGCCTGCACTATTGATTGTGAAGGCCTTGAGGCAGATTTCTTTGACCCTATCAACAGATGATGGTCAAAATGTGATTGGACAAAAGCTCTGCATAAACATGATATGCTACTGGGAACTGCACAAACAGGAGAAAAGCTATGGAATGAAGAGAACAGACAATTTAGAATAATGTTAATGGATCAAAAAATAAACTAAAATGTAAGTTAGACATTCTGACTGTGTTTAAGCCAGCAGAGAAGGCTTTGCTGGCCCTGCGGGTCCACAACTGCATGAAGGATTTGGCAATCGTTTTACGCCTGATGCTCTTACTGATGCAACCTGGGCTCGAACCTGCATCCTCAAGTGGCACTGATCACAGAGCTACCAAGTAAGGAGATACCAAATAAATAATCATTACAAATGTATATTTTGGGTAGTTGGAGGTGCCTTACCGAATAAGTAAACTTTAATTCTCCTGTTTAATTTAACTCAAAAGTTTGTAAAGCTTACAACCCTTTCATGTTGCTTTTGAAGCTTAAAAAAACAGCTGTGGTGTGTTTCATTTTGTAAGCATTTTTGTAAAGGAAAAAATAGTGTTGCATGAAATAAGTCTGTTTTAACCCTATAAATTACAATTTACTAGTCATAACTATAGCTTTTTGTCTCAACAAACACACTACATGAAAAGCAAAAATTCCAACTAAACAAAAACTAAAAATATATTTTGTAACTTGTGTCTTTTCATGACCTGAACAATACAGCAGTTTATTTTACTAATCTATTGTGGAATAAACAATATTTTTGTATTTTTGTTGACAATGTAATACTTCTGTTTGCACTAGCTATCATGAGAGGACACGTTTTTGTTAGTGAAACATGCTCATCTATTGTACAATTTTATATGCCTCTCTAACAACCATAACATAGAATGGTTTATTAGCAAATTATACAGAAGCCCATCTGAGACTTAATTATGTCCCTTTCATTATTTGCTATAAACATACAAGAAACTAATGGAGTGTAAATGAGGGGTAAGTATGGGAAATTGCCACCACCAAAACTTTAGCCATCTCCTGTTTTCTTATGATCAAATCATAAAGGCATTCAATCCGGCTTCCTGTTTAGCGCATATTGATTTTACCATAGCCGGACTACCAGTTTGGCACCAACCTCAGAACGCAGGTGTCTATTTGGGGGGCACAATCCCAGCAATAAATGTGGGACTATACTGTATTTCCAATGCATAACTACCATTATATACAGTATATGGAATGAAGCTGGTGTAGTCAGGCAGCAAGATACCATATGCTAATCACTGTTAAACTTTCCAAAATGTATGTTTAATATATTCCTTAATGCACCCTATTTAATTTGTTTTGCAAAGCTGTGTTTCAAATTACCGTACCCTGTTTTCTTTTATTAAACTGTCATGCAACACTTCCTTTGAAAGAGCTCGAGTTCCTATAAGCAACGCTAACGGAGAAAAACGCACACGGTTATATGCTGGAAAATATTTTAACATGTTGTGAGTTAAAAAAAAATAACAGTCGTTTAAAGAAGCTTCGGCATACCTTCAGCATACCTCTACTGGTTTCTTTTGAGTTTTATTCACACAAGAAGAAAGCTTACATTCGCAATGCAATCTGAGATGGGTGTAGCGCGTCGTTCCTCCGGTCCTTGTGTCACCGGCTCATACAGCTGCATTTAAATTCCAACATATTGCTTTGACACCATCATAGCAGTAATGTATTACCCAGTCAGTGACGGAGTGCGCTACCCCCGGGTTACTTTGTCCTTGATGGCGGCACTCTCTCCTAAACTGTAATCCATTTGCTGTTGACTTGTCAATTTTGTTTTGTCATCAGACATGCATTTCACCTGTAACAATAATTCATCCATTTAGTATTACTTAATTAAGAAAATAGGTTAGCTTAGCAGAGTAAATGTCATGCACAGAATGAGTTGACTTTTAGGAATAATAGAAACTGTTTTACTATTAAATGTGGTTTATAGCTTTAAACAAACAATTTGAAACAAAGAGAGAAAGTAAATGCTTAAAACAATCAAACACAGAAGGGATTGTTACACGGAGTAGGGCTGTGCAGATTTAATTGACTTGTATTGATTGTCATGTTCTCAAGGCAATGATTACAAAAGGACCTGCTTTTTTTTTACTATCTCTTTGTTAGGCAATAAATATAACCAAATAACTGATATATAACCAATGTTTGCTATGTTTATTATGTTACCAAGGCAATATGTTTGATCTTTGTGACATTACTAAACATGTGAATGGTCGTGAGTCCCGGTCGACGTTATGTGGCTCGGTGAAGGACTTGCGACCTCTCCAGTGTTTACCCTGCCTCTTTCACGTTCACCGCTGGAGATATGTACCAGCTTCCATCTGATGCTGCACAGAAAAGTGGGAAAAGAAAGTTATTGATGAATGGATGTACAAAAGTTGCTCTTCATAAGTATGTTGTGTGGTGAAAATGGAAACAGTGGGCTTCTGGTGAAGCATAACAAAATTGGTACTTTGGAGTGAGAACAAATTGTTTTAGGTGGGAACTTTTTTCATTCATTCTGGTTTTTAGCACTATGTTGCAAATGCACTAGGCTTGTTTAAAATAACTAATTGGGATGCTTCCCCCCCATATCACGCATTAAATGTTTTGTGCCAATGCCTGTCCTCTTCTGAGCACTTTCTAAAAAAGGCCCTGTATAACACATCAATGTTATGCAAACATTTTCACAAAAGCGCAATACTCAGTAAATGTCCACAAAGTGAATAGTAGAAAGCATAAATGAGCATCATGCTTTTAAATGAGTTATTTTATTTTCATTGCAGTTTTTTTGTACTGTTCATGACTAATTGACTGCAGTCAAACTAAAGACAAACACTTTATACATAATTGAAAGATGGATTCTCTGTGTGACAAGTATGATGAATTGTGATCTAACAAATCTATTAAAAAAAATCAACTGGTGTGTCAGCCTGCTAGCATCAACCAATTTTCCCCTCAAGGTGCTAAAAAAATACAACTGCTTTCAACACCAATCAAAGTGAATGGGTAGTTTTATCCTTTAAAAAAAATGTACAGCATGTTTTAATGTAATCAAAATATCAATTGTTTTTCTTAGGAAGCCATGAACCAACCCTCAAAAATAAAGAAGGGGAAACATAATTTACTTTATCTCTTCAAACATGGACTTTTTGCCTCTAAACGTGATGATTTGGTACCTTTAAAATTCCCCATATTGCACAGAGAAAAACATACGGTCGCTTCCTGTATGTTTAATTTTCACGATTGAAACCATTCAACACATATCAGAAGCTTTCCCTTGCGTTTTGGTCTCAGCTTGTGTTTCGTTAGTATGCATTCCTTGGGCCGGACCGGGAGCACAGTGATCACAGATTATTATTCTGTCTGCTAATGAGTTTATTTTCACAAAGTGTTCATCCTCCTCACTGCCCTTGGGTCTTTGTTACGTGAACACAATCTCATTCTGATACATGAAACATTTTATGTTAGCATTTAGCTGGCATATCCATTAATCACTGGAACTGAGTGAGATGGCCCAGTAAGACCCTGGGAGGAAGTGATAAACTTGGCCGTAGTTTGACAGCATCCACGGGTGAGTAACATGCCCTCTCCATGACAGGAAGCCACTTTTTCTCTTTTGCTGTTTTTTTTATTTTTTATTTTATGGAGCAGAGGCCCAGCGAGAGTGAAGAGCAGACTATAAATTCACCTGGGTGATGTTTGGATAACAGATGTAGATTTGACATCCATGTCACGCCCACCCTCCAGAGTCACCATGATTTTTATGGACGTCTTCAGTTGAAATATTTCATAGTTACTGAATTACGAACCACCGAGATGTGATTTGTAAGGCCATAATCTGAGATATACAATGATTATTTTTGACAAATGCATAACCTGTAGGGTGACTGACCGGCCTCTGTAATAAACAACGTTAAGAAAATTGAAGGCAGAATGGACAGAAAGCTCACAAATCTTGGACTATATAATATCTCAGTCATCCACCATTATTTCAAATATCCTGCAAGGATGAACCTAATACATCAGCACCGCTGACCTCAAACAAACCCATTTTGGATATGAGTAAGAAGGAAAATATTGAAATTAGACAGAAAATGATAATTTAGTAGACACATGCAAATCCCATCATGGAAAATAGCTGACCTGCTTCAGATGGCTTTAATCTTATACTGGATGATTGAAAAAGGAACATATGTTGCCATTTGATTGCACAGTATTTGTGTAATGAGACAGTCATAGCTAATATCAGACTATATTCCTTATTAATTTCCAAACAGCATACTGAAAAATAATCAATTCCAATTTTTGTGCCTAGTGTTGATATAATATATTTCAGAATGTAATATTAAGGTGCAGTTTTAACAACTACTCACATTGCAGCATGGTTGGGATGATGACTTTGGGATACGGTCAATCTTTTTTTATTATTAAATATACACAGTATGTAGTTTTTAGAATACATATTTAAAGAGGTTACAGTAATCCTTGTTCTCATGGAAACTCCATAAAATGTAGAGGATCTCCGTGGGTGTTTTTTTTTTTTTTTTTTTGATCCATTACATAAACTCCAATCTCCCGTGGAAGCAAGTAGAAGAAACTGACTTCAGTGGAAAAGTTCTTATTAGTGCTTTCATAATTGGTATGGGTGCTGCTTGGATGATCTGTCTGCGCCGCTGTCACTGCAGCTGGAATTCACCGAAGCTTCTGATACATCCAGAGTGTCTCCCTGCTGGCTTCTGCCTTTTCAGGAAATCTGTTATGACAATCAAGAAACATACGAGCTACATGTCAAAACATGCCGGCCAATGCCGTGTCATAAAGCTAACAGGGTCAAAAGAGCAGTTGCACCCTGCTGCAGTGCAGCTTTCTGCTGGTTCTCTCGCCTATACCATAAATCCACAAGGAAACCAGAATAGCTTCCAGTCAGACTCCATTTCACACCTTCGACAGCTTTTTAATCACCTTCTAATTAACGCGTTATTTTAAGACAAGACCTGAGACTACATACAACCTGTTTTATGAGTTTTCCTCCTGATATTTTGCTGTTGTATTTATGGATTGTAAATATGACTCCAGCTAGAAATCACTGTATACAGAACTTTAGCACATAATGTATTTGAGCTAAACAATATTTTCTTATAATACAGTGTTGAAACTACAGTGTTTCCTCTAGTTTAGTCACCTTGGCAGGTCGCTCATAAGAGGGCGCCCTGCCAGCGCGGGGGTGAGTGTTGAGACGTAGACACGTCTGTGTTGCGCACTGTTTGTACCGACAGTTTTTGAGCTGTAGTGCTGGGGGCGGTGGAGATGGTTCATAGTGAGGGTGACGTGCACAACCTCCATAGTCACAGCTTTTTAGCTAGCGCGTCTCAATTGCGCACGGCTAGCGTTACGTAAGTGCCGGCAGTTGTCGATGGAAGTGGGGCGCAGGGTGCATTTGGTATGCAGGGCGCTCAGTTTTGTTGACAGGGCGGGGTGCCCTGCTTGCATACTTGTAGGGGAAACACTGAACTAAGAAGATATCTTACCTGTTTCCCACAGAAGAGAGGAACGGCACCAGTTTTCACCTATGAATAAAAAAAATACATACATATACTGAATATATTTTATATCTTTAGACATAAAGCCCTTTATTCAGTGACATTATCTACATGAACGCTCCTACAAGCACCCTGCAGATGTTGGATGCTGTCTATCATGTTGCATTAAGATTCATAACTGGCTGTGATTATCGTACCTACCACTGCACCCTGTATTCACGGGTTAACTGGACATCATTAATTCACGCACTCTTCCACTGGTACATTTTTATCTTTAAATCACTTCTTGTTCTGCTGCCTTCATACATCTCTTCCTACATGTCTCTGTGTGAGTGCAGCTACAGCGTGCACTCTCAGGACATGATTAACTGCAGTGTTCCGTCAGTGAGGACTGAACTTGGCAAAAGGGCCTTTTCCTACTCTGCTCCTGCTTCATAGAATATCTTACAAAAAGATCTGAAGTTCTCCACCTTGACCTCTCTAAAGGGCTTTAAGAATCTGTTGGAATCCTGGTAAGAACCAATGCGGACATGTTCCTGTTTTTAGTTTTCTACATTTGCCTTATAATCTGTCTGTTTTGCTATTTTGACATCTTTTTTTTTACTTGTTCAAAAGAAAATCTGTATGCCTCTCTTATGTTTGTCTATTGTTGATTGTCAAAGGAAATTCCACTGTTGATGTTGTCATCATTATTTGTGTGTAGCCAGGTCTCTCTTGTAAATGAGTCCTCAAGGTTCAATGGGATTAACCTGACTAAATAAAGGTTGAATGAATAATTATACTAGGCCCAAAACATTTTGTGATGTGGGCGAGTGGTGGCGCAGAAGTTAGAGAAAGCGAGCTTATGATTTGAAGGTCACCGGTTCAACTCCCTGGACCGACAACATCAAAATGTAGGTGGGACAGGTGAAGTACCCACACCTGCCTCCACCGTCATTTGCCCCACTTTGGACCCTTGAGCAAGGCCCTTAACCCCCCCTTCTGGCACCCTAGATGGCAGCTCTCTGCTCCACATAGAGGGCTGTAGTAGCTCAGTGGTCTGTGGTTGCGTCAGGAAGGACATCCTGCGTACATCTTGCCCCCACAAGAAGGTTTTGTTACATTTAAGGACATTATTTAAAGTAAAGATTTAATTAGCATATTCTTTGACTTATTACAAAAAGTAATTTAAATGTTTTTTTTTCTTTATATTAATATATGGCTATGTAAATACATTTCCATATTTTAATCAGGGAATGTATTTCTACTTCCACAAAAGTTATGCTACATTTAATACAGAATTAATGAGATGAGTTGGGAGGAAGGTTTGGGGCCACTTTCTGCTACGTTTACAATGTGGCCACTGTTTCCACTCCACGGTATACTTCATCGTAGGTGGAAACAGTCAACAGTCCGGGAACTTCTAAAATTGATTTGTGTTATACTTTTTCCATCTGTTGTTTTCAAGCTTCATCAACACTCAAGTTAGTGGAAGTTCAGATACAGTACTGTACTTAAGCTGGTTTGCTCATTGCCTCTCGTCACATTGCTGCAAAATTCATCTGGACATGTTTTGTCCTGGCTTTCATCCCACAGACTAACTTTTAAAATTGTTGTATATTATTAAGACCCAAAACACAACTTTTTTTCAGGTTTAATTATAACTATGTGTGGGGTGTGTGTGTTTTGTGTCTGACTTTTGGTAAAATATATAATGACCCATTGGACAAGTTTATAGGAAGCTTCAGAAAATAATCATTGGGTGTAGCTCTGAAATTGATTTCCTTTTGGAGCCAATCCAACTCAAAATCGCTGCCAGCTGACCTTAGAAAACCCTACAATGTATATAATGAATTTATTTGATTGTTAGGGTATAAAATGTATTATATTATTCTCATTATTTCAGCATCCTTAATAAAAAATGTTACAAAGAGTAGAAAAATATAGAAAAAATGTGTAAGGAGTTTGCTGGATTTGATGGTTCACAAACTGTTAAAATATGTATGCTCGGGTTCATTTTAATGTTTTGCTTTCAGATCATTGGTTGCCAAAACTAGGGAACCTCATTGTAGTTTGTACAACAACTTATTTTTTTAATATTTAAATTATCTTTAGTGATCAATTAAAATAAAAAGAGAAGACTCAAATGTGTATATTTTTGCCATACCTGAAAAATACAGAGGTACCATACCACTTTATTTATAAAGCCCTTAAAAACATCAAGAAGACCAACCAAATTGCTGTACTGCAAAACAAAACAAGCATAGGACATAAAAAAATGCATACTGTATATACACAGAAGCAAAGCTAAGAACTAAATGTCTAACATCATATAATGCAATACAGACAAGTTAACACCAACACACACAGCGTCAAAAGCCAGGGAATAAAAGTGAGTTTTCAAACAAGACTTTAAAAATGTGAGAGATTTCGACCTGCAACACAGAAGAAGGCCCTTTCACCGCTAAGCTTAAAAAGAGTGACTTGAACTAATAAAAGCATCTGGTCTGCTTTGTGACATATGGCTGCAGCAGATCAGCGAGATAGGAGTGGACAGAACTGTAAAGAGATTACAAAAAACATACAGAAAGATTTTAAAATCAATTCGAAAGTGAACTGGGAGCCAGTGAAGGGAAGCCAGAACTGGAGTAATGTGCTCTCTTTTGACTGTACCAGTTAAAAATAGTCATAAATAAAAAACGCAGTTTAAAGTGAATCGTGACATAAAGGCTGTTTCTGTTGTCATCATGCTCTTCTTTAACTGGGTTAGAAATGTTAATAATCTTTATAACCCAGTGGTAGTTAGGGTCACATTTTTCTATCACTGTTATTTTTTGGCTTAATGGCTGAAAGTTTGAAAACCATTGCTTTAAATGTTCAAATTGAGTCTAGGCTGCATTCAAAGCCTAATGTTTAGAATATAGACTCCATTAAATAATTTTCCACCAGTTTCAGAAACAATGAGAATACATTTCTGCCATTTGCCAAAAGTATCACACTGCAAGTTGTTCTTATCAGCTACTGTTATCCAACTGTTATTGCAAGTTTTAGGATGTGTATGTATCTCATTATGAGTTCATATCAGAATACAGAACATTATTTAATGTCTTTATGTCATCAGAAGACGTTGACTGATTTGCGAAATTGTGCCAGTGTTTCAGCGTGTAACTGGCGATGGCGTTGGCGCGGTTTCTAAATTATGAACTCAAAGTATAAGAGTGCCACATGACAGCACAATTGAATTGATTCAGCTGATAATCAGACACATTGTACAGAAAATGGATCCTGCCATTCATCATTTAGCCAGAGATGGGTTCTGGCTATTTGACACAATGTCATTTATCATAAACATACGCAGCATGACTAATGCAGGACAGTGTAATGACTTTATCAATAATTCATCATCTGTGACCAGTACATCAAACGTACAGTTAGCAATTTATTTTATTTTATTATAATCACCAAGAATCCTTTATTTTGGGATTACAGCTTGAAGTGCATTATCTCAATCAGTTGATCAGGGCCATGTCTCCCCACTGCTAGAGCGTAACATCCCCTGACAGTATTGACATTAAGACAAGGACTTTTTCCATTTCTGTATACCTGTAGTTGCCAAACACGAGCAAACACATTAGGATGATGGAAATCTAATTAAAATGAAAATTCACTAGTGGAGAAAGTGCTTGTTTGCTTCACAAAACGTAGTGAACAGGAGTCCTCCAGCAGGACATGCTCATTGTCATACAAATGAGTTTTTCAATCGAAGAGATGTGATCATGAAGCCTGAAGCCATTTGTCATCTCCTTATTTGCATTCTGGCTTTTTTCTGAGGCTGAGCTATCTGTTAAATTGCAAAGGAAGTGGTCATGCAGCAGAAACAGAAGGTGATGATGACTGCAGCTTCTTCTACGTGAAGAGATTCCATCCGATTAAGAAAAGGCAGGGCTGATGATAGAAAAGCAGCTTTCCTCACCGTTGACCGTAGTAAAACTTCTACAGTTGCCAAAAGCTTGTTGCGGAAAAGGTTAGGAGCTAATTTCTTTTTTTTTTCTTGATATTTGCTATGGAAGCTGTCATTCATCATTCAACGTTCCTTTTTCCCTGTTGTGTTAGTCTGAAACTGCTCCATTTACTAAACTCAGAAATTACCTTCTTTTGCAGGCCCAACAAATTTTTTACAAGAGGCTTTCAAGCTTTTCAAAAGCTATGATTTATATACTGTATGTATATGGAGTTTGGGAATAAAACAGAAAAGTTTGTGAGTTGGGCAAAATCCTTGCAGAATAAAAAGTCGGCCAACTTCTTACAAAATTGACAGTTAACACATTTCTATTTTGTGTTCCGTGAAAGTAAATTTGCTGCAAACATGAATGTACCATAAGTTGAATGTACAGCCAAACAACCTGTGGTTTACTGCAGCTCGTTTGCCTTTAAACACATTTGCTGGTTGACAGACAATAATGATACAGTAGTCCCTCGTTTATTGCGGGGGTGTCCGTTCTCAGCTCCCCTGTGATAAGTGAAAAACCGCAAAGTAGGAATAGTAGTACGAGTACTAGGTAATAGTTTATGATATATGCGGTGCGCACTGTTGCCTCACAGCAAGAAGGTCCTGGGTTCTATTCCCGGTTGGACCCGGGGTCTTTCTGTGTGGAGTTTGCATGTTCTTCTCATGCTTTCTGTGTTTTCTCCAGGTACTTGTAGTGGTACACCTCGTTTCTCTGAAAACTGTCAGTGAGACTCCTCTTTCTTGGAAAACCTTCAAGAGAGAACATGAACACTGTTTGTCCCATTCATTTGAATCCAGGACACAAATTATATCACCAAGATACTTTTTTATTTTTGTTCTAATTCAAATAATCAAAGAATAACCTTGTGTTATTGTATTATCATTATTATGTTCAATATTT
>JARVJN010000453.1:2521502-2533739 GCA_031763805.1 Argolebias nigripinnis
GTCATTGTGCTTGTTGTATGTTAACCTTCAGCCGAAGATTAAGAGCATGTTAGGATTTTTTTTGTCTCCAAATCCTATGTGTCATTTTTCACCACTTTTTATTGTCGGTCCAAAAAGGTCTCACTTGTAAATGAGTCTTCGAGGCTCAATGTGATTTATGTGTTTAAATAAAGGTTGAATTAATAAAAAGTTAAAGGGACATATTTGATCAGACTTTCTCCTCTCAGATCCCTCCGTTTCTGTTGAGATTTTATTTTGTATTTTTTTCCAGCCAAGGAGATCAACTGACCGTGGAGTGTAAGACAGTTCAAATATATTAATTATCAGTGAGAAAATGACTCCACTGGGGTCTATGTGAAGTTTGGGTTTGGTCTGAAAAGCATATTCCCAAACATCATTTTCTGTATATTCATTCATACAACCTTTATTTATACAGATTAATCACACTGGGCCTCAGAGACTAATTTACAAGTGAGACCTGTTTTAGACAGACAAACAGGCATAAGTATGGAAAAGAGAAGTCACGAGGGGAGGTAAAAAAATATCTTGCACTGTGTCCTGGCCGGGGCACGATGTGAGAGTTGAAAAAAGACCTCGCACATAAACAGCACATAATGAATTCATGATACATTTATGAGAGAAGGCCGACAAAGACGATGAGTTGTCCGTAAACACTGCCAGAAAGTTCCATAGTCCTGATAAGAAATGGTACAGCATCTATCAGCAGGCTCAGCTCCGATACAGGTCCACAGGTGTCCTTGGGAAGGGGGTGAGTTGTCCATGAACACTGCCAGAAAGTTCATATCTTCTTGGAATGCACATCACTGGCAACATTTCATGCCAGTTTCCAACTAAAATCGTCCTATGATGAGAATGACCAGTTCCTTTTCTGTTTTGGTGAAACTTATTTAAAAGACATTACACATGTTCTGCTGCAATATTGTGTGAACTTTTGAGATGCAACAACACTGAGAAAATGTGTTGAGAAAGACTTCTAGCTACTTAAACACATTTAGCTCAATGTCTCTGAAACTACCCTGTTTGATGTTGCCAAGGTCGACCACCTTAGAGTTGGTTCTGAGCATTAATTAGTTGCAGATGCCCATCCAATGGTTGTTTTCTGAAAGTTTTATTTAAATTCATGCAGTGGTTTGTGAGATTTTTCTGAAGAAACAAACAAAAAACAGACATTATCATTATTACCACACCTTTGTCAGCAAGCTATTAAAAACTGCAAGATGAGTACCGGTAGTTCTAACCCTGTAGACTCTCTGCTTATGCTCTATTTTCATGTTAGTCACTTAATATTTTGCTAGGCTCTTGTTTTGTATGAATAAGCTTATATGCTTTTATGTCTTGGCTGGATTTTTGCAATGGTTGGTTGTCTGAGTGTCCCAAAACGTCTTTAAAAAGTCATCCAAAATGCTGCTGCCAGAGTTTTAATGAGAGTTAGTAGTAGATATCATATCTCTTCAGTTTTAGCTTCTCTCCATTCGCTCCCTGTCAAATTTAGAATAGAATTCAAAATCCTACTTCTAACCTACAAAGCTCTCAACAACCTAGGTCCATCTTATATTACAGATCTTATTGGTCCATATTTTCCTAACAGAGCATTGTATGTTCCCATACTGTGGCAGGGTTGGCTCTCTGCATTTGGCCCATCCACCACCAGGTGGGGAGGTGGGCAGCTTTGCAGGGTGCCCAGTGGGCAACTGGGGATAGGGTGTCCTGCTCAGGGACACCACAAGATCTGCAATGGCCGAGGATTTAACCTTGGGCCTTCGGGTCCTGAGTCGGCTGCCCTGTCCCTACACCATCTTGCCCCCTTTATAATTGTTACAAATGAATAGTTTTAATTTGATATGATTTCTATCTTAACATGTGATTCTCAACCTGCCATTGTGTTTGTGTTCCTCCTTCCTGTTTCTCTCAAACCCAGCTGGCCACTTGTCCTGAGCCTGTTCTGCTAAGGTTTCTTCCTCATGAGGGAGATTTTCCTTTCCACTGTTTCCTTCATTCTTGCTCTGGATGAGAGTCTGCGACAAAGACTCAAAGCAGTCTGCTCCTCAGATAAATAATATTTTAACTTACGTACTTGAATGTTTCTGTTCAGTGCCCTGAGATGACTTCTGTTGGGACTTGGCGCTACAGAAATAACCTGAACTGAATTACGTTCAAATGATACAATATACACCGTTAAAAAGTACCATTATGTTATTGTTGTTTCATTTTGTTTTATTTTATTCTTACTCTGTCCTTCACAAAAGCACACAGGTAATTATAAGTGAACTTTAGTGTTCTGCCAAAGGGCACTTCAACACCTGGACATCTCAGATTTCAAACTACCAAACATTCACCTCACCACACTGAGTCCCACCTGCCATGGCTGAAACACAAGCTTAAAGCTGGGAGGTAACTTTTTTCATATAAAAAAAATGTCAACATGATTATGATTCTGTCAATTGTTCACACTTATTTTTTTATTTTTTATTTTATTTTTGCACCATAGGTCTATACATAGCCAGGTCATAAATTTCTTCAGTAACATTCTCTGCAAGGGCACAGTCATTATTTCAGGGTAAAATAAATCATCTGCAGTCCTTCTTCCAAGGATAAAGTTGTTTGTTCCTTGAGAGTTATGAATGCTCATTTTCTTGGTAAAGCTCTTTTATTTATTTATTTATTTATTTATTTATTTATTTTCTCGATTGAAGAAAATACAGTATATTCAACAGTGTAAAAGTCAAGTTCTGTCCTCCACTTTTCTGTAAAAATATGTGCTCTTTCTAATTGAACCATTTTCTCTGGTCCAAAAGTCTCTTTAACTTCTTATTGCTTTTTTTTATCTAAAACATGCATTCTTCTTTTCCAAAGAATAAAGCTATCTTTGCATGATTTATTGTCATTTACTAGCATACTTTACAATAGTCACTTTATTATTTTTTTTATTTTTTTTGCACAGCCAGTTGTAAGATCGGTATAGGCTAAATGATTGCATAGTCTAGAATCAGGGACCCACTTCACCTGAAACTGACCCAACAAGTCCAGTTTGTGGGACTGCCACTCTGTTGCCATTCAACACAAGAGAAGTATTGATCCGGAGGATTTTCTTTAAAGCGAGTGCAGTTTGTCCTCTGGGGGTGCAGCTGAAGGCTCGGAATGGAGAAGCAAAGAGGCACTTGATAAATAAAACACCTAGGTCAACAAAGCCGTTTCACACATTAACCTGGAGCAGGTTTGGGCATTTTCTGTGTGTGTGGAAGTGAGCAAACCTGTAACTCGGTAAACATGGAGACCATGGTCAGTCAGGGGTCAGAAAAAGTTTAAACTTTAGTGAGTTTGGAGCTGAAAAGGCACGTTTTAAAAATCCAGCAGAGCCTAAAGCTGCGCTAAAACACTGTAAAGTGTTTAAGTGATCGTTTGTGCAACGTCAGCTTGATGTATTCATGAATTTCATCTTTCAGACGGATCAAACTGAGATCTGAGTTGACCTACTTTTGCCTTTGCACATAAGCACATGGTGACCGAAAAGTAGCTCCCGACCAAATCCAGCGAAGGTCAGAGGTGGGGGTCAGGGGTCACCGAGGCGTGGCCTTGATGCCAGAAACGCCCCTGGGTTTACACAAGTGTAGAAAGAGTTCATTCAGCCAGGCTGCATGGGCAGAATTTCACAAAGCTCCACTGTGTGGGGACACCACCCCCACACACACACACACACATACACACACACACACATGCACACAAACTTTTTCAAGTGCCATGTCCACACAGGATGCAGACAATGAGGGTGTTTTTGTCACCAGAGTTACAAATATGTCTTAACCTGAAACCGTTCTGAAATATTACCCAAGATTTCCTGTTGGCTACATCATATTTTTGCAACAATCATCCGTAAAAATTGAAGAAAATCTTTGATCTCATGTAAGCAGCACTTCCTGTCACATATTATGAGAATAGGCCAGTAAATAATAGCACAACAACAGAACAGCAGCAGTTTGATTGTTGTATAAACTGCACTACAGGGGGAAAAAATCATGCGTCACATATTTTAATTCTCAGTAATACATTTTAAGTGAAAAAAAATGTTCAAATGAAAGAACAAATTATGCCTTGGGCTATAATCAAAAGGTTTCCACCTTATGCCTTTTTTTCTGTTGCCTCTTCAGTCCCAGGCCTAATTGCTCTTGAAAATAGAGCTCGCATCCTTTAATTTGGGCACAATAAAATCAGTTGGCTCAATATTTAGCAGTAACTGTTGTCCACGCAGATGCAGCATTACAGAGGAGTATTTTTAGCGGTGGAGGAGTACGTTTGGTGCTGGAGCGGAGATTTACAGCTTCAGCTGCACGTTGGAACGACCTGAGAGGAAACCCAGGACTTATTATGCTCCGTGTCAAGAGCCACAGCACGGCGGAGCTGCTTTATAATGTGGTTTGCATCAGCATGGCTATGCAATGTTAACAAATAAAGTCTTTATGTACAGACGTTTACAGTATCTAGAAGCATGGTCCAGTTTATAAAAATACAGGTAGAAGGGGAAAAAATCAGCTTCAATTCGAACTAGAGAAATGGCATTTACTGCAAAAATGCAGTGTGAATGCTTAATGCCAAAGAACTTGCTGAAAAAGAGCTGAAATTAGCTAAAAACATGCTGAAATGTAGCTGAAATGGAACAACAAGCCCGTCAGCAGAAGAAAGCAGGAAGAACACATATTTGCTGAATTAGGTTTAAATAAGCAGAAATAGGCACAAAAAAATAGCTGAAACAGTCAAAAGAAGCTTAGATTACCAGAAGGAAGTGGAAGGAGCTGAAGTAAGCTCGAGAAATGTGGAATTAGATGAAAAAGTTAAATTTAGCCCCAAATCAGCTAAATAGTAACTGAAATGGCACAAAAAGTTGAAACTATCAGAAATAAGCTGAAAGAAGCACAATGTACCATGAAAAACTTGAATTTATCTGAAAACAGCTGATATAAGCAACAAACAACAAAAAAAAAAAACAGCTGAAGAGTAGAAAGCACAAGGAAGCTTAAAATAACAGGAGAGAGAACACATTTTTGCTGAATTAGGCTGATAAAAGTTGAAATGAGTGCAAAAAATGTGGAATTAGCTGAAAAATAAAACAGCTAAATAGTAGCTGAAATAGCATTAAAAGTTGAAACGTTCAGAAATAGGCTGAAAATATCATAACAAGCTGAAATTAGCAGAGATAAGTTAATTCGGCTGAAAGTAGCAGAAATGACCATAAAAAACTTGAATTTATCTGAAAACAGTTGAAATAAGCAAAAATAATAATAATAATAATAAAAACAGCTGAGGAGTAGCTAAAAAGCATAAAGAAGCTTAAAGTAACACAAAGGAGTGGAGAGAGTACATTTTTGTCTAATTAGGCTGAGAAAAGTTAAAACGAGTACCAAAAAATGTGGAATTAGCTGGGAAAAAAACCCCCCAGCTAAATAGTAGATGAAATACCAGAAAAAGCTGAAACTTTAAATTTGTTCAAGGAATTTGAAAGAAGCTGAAGCAGAACAAAATGGGAAAGGAGCAGTAAAATGTTGTAAATAGATCTAAAGATTAGAAGAATGTAAAATGAGTTCAATTCATTTTCTATGAGGAAAAAAATGGCAGAAAATGCTAAATGGTTCAAAAAGCTAAAGTTGCACCAATACCAAAAGTCATTGTCCTGAAAGAGCTGAACGTTTTGCTAAGATTTTTTTGGACAAGCCAAAAAATTATGGAAGGAGAAAGATGCTGAAAAACATACAGAAAAAAAAAGGATCACCGTAAAGAGAAGACTTCACAATTAGGAGTTTTACAATAACATTATATGCTGATTAAGTAAAAAAAAAAAAAAAAAAGCTGAATCTTTGCGTAATGAATCAGAATCATTATGACTCTAATACAATGAGATCCCACTCATATTTGCATTTTTATGCATAAAAATGACATAATCCGTTTAAAACTTTCTGTTTGTGAGCAGACAGACAGATTTTTAAAGACTTGGGGTTCCTAAACTGTTCGTCTTCCTCTGTCGGGAATTTCTTTAGAGCAGACGACAAATGATCAGGAGTGGGTGAAGTGTCTTAGTCAGGAGCACAAAACAGTCATTTATTATCTAATTGACTAGAGAGTAAAGCATGGATGGTAACTTATTAATACGTCTCTTTGCTCAGTTACTCAAACTAAAGATTTAAATGTTTGCTGAATGAAAAAGACAAAAGGAGTGTAAAATTGAGACATAGCAGGTGGTGTGTGATATGCATTCCTTCAAGGAATGCTAAACCTTTATTTTCTTATTTATCTCAAACAGAAATATGTTCCAAATTCTGTGGGAGCAGCACACATTTGACCCACTGCGGACAACAAACCTCCCACACCTAATTGCCCCATTTCCAGCCCAAACTTCATACAGGGAGTCCATCTTTGTCGAGCTCGTGGTATTATTTTAAAGTGCCGTGGAGATCTGGTTTTTATAATTTAACCCTCATCTTCCTTTCCCTCAGTAAAACGGTGGATTATTGCCAGATTAAGGGAGTGCCTTTTTCTTTATCCACGGGTAAGCCTGCACAGCATGTGGCTCAGAGGTAATGAAGCACTCTGTGATCCATGCCTGGATGAATCCAAAAATTCCCAGAGCTCTGCTGTATTTTAAAGGAAATGAGATTTCCTTGAAAGGCACCTTTAGACCCGTGTTTTCTGTTTTAACCGGCCATAAATTGTGACGTGGGGCAGTTTTTTCAAGAACGTTGGACGCTATTGATTAAAACAATCAAGATTTTGCTATTGGATCCATTTTTTTTTTTTTTTGGCTCTCAAAAATATACTTATGAGACTTAAATTAAAGCTGAGTCAGCATTAATTACATTGTTTCTTAATGGAAATAATTTATCGTCTTCCACTAAATAGAAAATTAAAATTCATTAAATTAAAATTATTAATTAAAGTTTTTTGCTCATGTTTGTGTAGTTGTGCTTCTGTGCTGTTAGCAAATTATCTCATGAATTAAAATGAATAAAGTAGTCATTAGATAGGCATTTACAAATTCACTTTTGGAGTGAATCACATTCAAAATGGTCACCACAACTTAGCTTCAGTAGTACCGGTAAATGCAAAAAGGGCTCTACCTCCACCTGTTTTACAGATATAGTCTCTCGATACTTCGCAGTTTACATGAGCCGAACAATGGGCATGAATTTTTTTTATTTAAAATAAATTATTTTAAATTATTTAGCACTTGCTGCACCTGTGTGCAGCTCACAGCTGCAGAAGAAGCTCCTGCCTGCAGCGTTTCAGAGCTCCGCTCTGCAGTAGAAAAGTGGGCGTGGCCAAAAGTGCTGGCAGTGGCAGTGAGCTGAGATCATGACAGACTGTGCTCTTTTAGAGCATTTAGAGTTTAGAAAATTGTTAGACATTGCAAGAGTGTGGGAAGGGTTTAAAACACCTCAAGATATACCTGTATATAAATACTAAAATAAATTACTACTTACTACTACAGCAAATACTAAAATAAACCTACTTACTACTACTGTACTACTACTACTACTTGTGTACATAATTTCGTTCCATCTCATGTGCCACATGAGATGGTAATGACAATAAAGTTTGCTTGAACTTGGACTACTACATCCCTACTTTGCAGTTTTTCACTTATTGCAGGGGGGGCGTGGTTCCAAACCCCCACGATAAACGAGGGACCACCGTATTGAGTTATCTTTTTATTTTTGTGGTGGTGGCTGAAAGTCACCCCAACACATGCTCCGAGTGCTGTACATTGCTCAGTATTGTTGCTTGGAACCATGTTTGTCTGTTAGCAAAGTGTCTCATTAACGACTGGACACATTTTAATTAAAACTTTCAGAAATTAACTACCGTAGATGGACTTCTACAACTGATTAACGTTTGAAATCATTCTAATTCAATATGGCTGCACAGCCTGTCAGCAACGACTCTACTGAGCTTAAATATGGTGCGGCGTTAGCTTTGACTAGAGTCATCCACAACACAGTTCCAGCTCCAACATCTCCTGCAAGATCCCACTATATCAGATGAGATCGTGGAAAACGTCATTTGCAGGGTTTGGCCAAAAGGCTTTTAACCCATTGCCATTTTTCATCATAAGATAGTTCAAATCTTTAACACAAAAGTGGCTGCAACTTTGCATTGTATCAAGAACTGCTGGACCTTGAATTTGTACCAGCTTTTAAAATGTCAGTAAAGAACAGTTTATGATTCCAAAATACTTGTATAAATGATTAGAACTACAAGTATTTCCATTTCCTTTTATTTATTTTATTTATTTACACACATAGTATGAACAATTACCACAAAAGTAGAATTCTCACAATGATATACTATCTCAAAAACACTTAAATGAAGATATATGTACTGAGTTACTAACTATGAAGCAAAGTGAGATAAACAGCCCAGCGATAAAAAGAAAGTGTGCTTAGAATAAAATAAAACCAATAAAGTACATGTCTGTATGTTTTGGACTGGGCCATTTGTTTTCAAATGATAGTTTTATAAACTGTCGATGCCTGAAACATGATTACCTTATACTCAAACATTAGTCTTTGGCTAAAATTCTCATTCGTTTTTGTTCTTTTTGTATTTTCTCTTGATCCAAACAGTCCGCAGCTGCTGTCAGCCACTGAGTGATCAAGCTCACTGAGTGATCTGTTGCAGACGCTGAATGACCCCAGTCTCCTTTGGAAAATCTACCCTGACCTGACTTGTCCTTTGCTTCTATTTTATCAGCCGCAGTCAGAGGAGTGTTGATGTGAGCCCGAGGCACAAAGGTGCTTAACTCATCAACCCGGATGATGAGGCCCTCCAACCTTCAGAGGTTCACTTAATGATTCCTCTTTCATCACGTTGCAAAGTCCATATCTAGAATAAGGAATTGCTCAAAACTCTCTATTCTAATTTGTTGGGTATGAGTATATCCCATAAATATGAGCTTTGACCATGTTCATGAGTCAGCTATATTTCAGCCAATTTTGCAGGGATTTAGTTAAAATTGATAATGGTAGTATCTGAGATTAATTCCCAACACATATTCTGAGCATAAACCGATTGCACAGAATCAGATGTTAAACTGCGCTGTGTTGAAATGCTGTACAAGTTTTCTTTAAACATGGTCAGGAAGTACATCTCAACTGATTAATCTGATTCAAGATGGCCACCACAGCCAACTGGCACAAGGAAACACATGAATGGCTGTACTTCAGCCAATATTACAGATATTGCTAAAAATATTGTGTCAGAGATGCATCTCCAGCTAATTCTCTGAGTGCTATCACATCCCACAAGTTCATACATTATCACATGAGATTGCGCCTAACGTTATTCCAAAGGTTGGTCCAAAACAAGTACAACTATATCCCTTCTCAGCAAGAAGTGAGTTTTGTTTAAAACTCTGGCATAGGGCAGTGGGTGATAGGCATTCTTTCAAAGAAATGCAGACTTTCAATTAGTTTACACATTGCCTCTCATACTTGGTAATGGACCTTTTCATGGATACTGATGTGCAAGCTCAAAGTTAGTATGTGCAATGCATTGCAGATACAAGCATATCATGTCTACTTATATCTATAATATCTGATCAAATTGTATTAGTTGTTTGCATATACTGTACATGTACAGTACTTGTTTTTATCACTGACTACAGCCTCTTTATCAAACACAAACTATTAGAAATTATTCTTGTTTTATGTTTAATCTGTGCAGTCACCTTTTTCAATGGTTTCCCTTCTATTCTTGCATACCAGAAGTAGCTATGAAGGCATTTGGGCACATGCCTGATTTTACTCATGCACATTTGTATCTGTAAAAAGGTCCAGTTTTACATGAAGTGTGCTCAAGCACCCTTAAATTTTACCTCAGCACCCCTAAACAACAACAACAACAAAAAACTAACCATATTTATGATTTTGTAAGGAAGCTTGGTTCTCCAACCTTAGATTCACCAAAAATATGGAAGAAATATGGAAGAAATGACGGCACATAAATGGGCCAGTAAAATATGATTTTTTTGCCCAAGTTGGATTCTCAATGCCACCTGTCAATCAAGCCAGTAGGCTCGTCAGTGACTGACCAATTGGTGATCTAAATTAGTCCTGAATTGAAACGCCCCATTACCTGCAAGAGAGGGGTGGGAGGAGGATGGGAGGAAGGTGGGCTGTTAGGATGTGTGAGAGAAGTGGAGCATGCTCTGTTCCAGGGGTCACCAACTTTTCGAAACTGAGAGCTACTTCGTGGGTACGGAGTCATACAAAGGGCACCAGTTTGATAAACTTTTCAGAAATAACAAAGCGTAAATTGAAAAAAATGTATAAAACATATTTTTAAGAACATATTTTTAAGATAGACATTTTAAAATATATATAAATACAAAAAAAGAATAACAACTGAATAAAATGAAATTTTAAATGCAGCTTAGTAATGAGTTGTGCTATTTTTAGAACAGGTCCGCGGGCACCAAATGGTCCTTGGGGGCACCCGGGTGCCCGCGGGCACCATGTTGGTGACCCCTGGTTTAGCGTATCTTAGATCCCTGTATACTGTCTCTTTTATACTTTATATTTTTGCTATTTTTGGGTGTATCTGGGACCTTGAGTGCACAGTTTTGTCCCACCTCATGTACCACCTGATGCAAATGACCATAAAGAACCTTGAGCTTGTTAGCTTTGAAAGAGAAGCTGCTGAAAGTGCATGTTTTAGTCATCAGTTCAAAACAGACAAACACGAAAAACGATTAAATTAATGAAACATCAAAGACAGAAATCCAAAAAGATTCATCGTTTTTTTATTTACTTTCAGAGTACTATGAGTCATAATGAACAGAAGTTGGTTTGAGTTTCATCAAAACTGTTCCGCTTAGATTTAATTTACATTTAATGTTCAGACTCTACAGTTTATTGAATCATTACAGTCTATACCACTATTTCTCACTCGTCATTTATAAAACTTAGTGTGTCATCATGAAGACTGCAGCTATGGACATGTTTCACTTCTTGCTTAATTTATCTTCATTTGCATTTACTTTAAGATTGGTTTCACTTAAACAATTATTTAAAAAGCAGGATTGAATCCCTTATCTCTGACGTAACCATTTAAAAAGGACTCTGCATTACCAACATATTAAATTAATTAATTATTATGCTTCGTATGAAGGTGTGGACTGTAAGACCGGAGGAGGGATCATTTGATGCTAATCTGGGTTTAATGACTTCTATTTGCAGCTAATAGGGAAGGGTCAAACATGATGGATGCAGGGTTTTAACATCCCCTCTGTGGGGGGTTTGTGCTCATTAGATTACCGGTACTTAGTTTGATTCTACAAAAGCTGTTTTCAGAGCTGGTTTTGCTTTTAATGACAACATTAAAATCACCTTCATTTTTCCTTTAACCATGAGGGTGAATATTTACACACTGAGAATAAAATGATCAATTAGTTAAAGGAAATTTATTTTCTTCACTTTTTCCAAAAATAAAAAGTAACTCATATTGTTCTCTTAAGATAACGGAGCTTGTTATCGCAACATAAACGACATAAAATTTAAGTATTCTGACTTAGAAAATTTATATTTCTCATCAAATACTACAGTAACTAAAAAGCAATTTTGAGTTCACAATTAAAGGATTGTTTCTTTATTAGAAATCAGGAAGTCCTTCTGGGGATATATCAAGCTGACAATGTCATCAATTAACACCCATCACTGATTTATTTTACACTGGGGGAGCTGGCTGTAACTGGAGACAAAAACACATTCAGTAGCTCAGTTATTGCAGGATAACAGAACATTCACCCTTAGAGCTGAATAACTGAATTAAACTTAACAGCAGGTTTGTATTGTTTGTACCAAAGACATAAAACTGAGCAGAATAAAGCAACAAGAACCAAACTTACATAGTACAAATTAAAAAGATGAAAACTCTAGAAGCCAAAACTCTGGCTTGGTCAGTAAAGCTCCACAATGGTCAACCTACTTAGAATCTGCGGGGGATTCCCCAAAAGATCCTGATGTGAGCATCTTCACAGAGAAAATATGAAAACCATTAAAGAAATTGTATTTTGAGTCTGCCTCATAAGTACCGTATTTTCCAGACTATAAGCCACTACTTTTTTCCCACGCTTTGAACAACGATGCGACCAATTTATACCATACCATACCATTTCATTTATAAAGCACTTTCAACAGGAACAAGTCCACACCAAAGTGCTGAACAAACAAA
>JARVJN010000453.1:2939109-2952751 GCA_031763805.1 Argolebias nigripinnis
GTCACCGCTGCTCTCCAACTCCATATGTGGCTCCTGCAACAGAAACGTAGAAACTTAAACTTTGTTTACATGAAATCTAAAATGGGGAGAAACTAATACGTGCTTTGTGTGTCTTGGATCGGATGTTGTTTAAAAATTAATGAATTAAATTAGATGAACTGTACATAACTGGGTTCAAACTGGACTCGTTACCTTGTATACATTTCTTGAAATAATTTTTGCTGGTGGTTCAGTTTTAACAGAGTATGATGTAATAGTGATGCTCTAACCTGTACTGCATTTCAAAAAGGCATAAAAAAATTAAGTATGGATATACACGTCTCTTGCACTGAATACAGTAGTTAATTTGATTTCCATGTTTGCTTTGTAAGATGTGACAAAAAGAGCTGTTGTTTGCAGAGTATTTAATTAACTCGGTAAAGCAATCATTAGATTACATTTTGTAAGTAGTCTTGCACACATGTCTAATTTCATGTACAAGTAGCAAACTTTACAAACTACTGTACTGTATATATTTTTGACAACCCACAATTAAAATATATTATCTGACAAGAGGTTAAATTTTATTCTCAATTCCTATGGCTTGGTTTGACTTTCAAGTGGCTACATTTTAGGACTGGAATCCCAACTTACCAGTCTGAAAGATAAAATACAAAATACAGTACATGACATTAAAATGTTGCGCTAAATATTTGTTATAGTACAGAAATACTTAATAGTTTAGTTAGAGCTAAAATATTAAACGTTTTATAGAAGGAAAAAAATAATCTTGTTTGTGTGGAATTAAGATATCCTGGCACCAAACACTTTAATCGCATAAATCTTTCTCCGCAATAGCACAAAATCAAATATAAATGTCTAGAATTTTTTTTATCCAAACGTAATATTTTTCATCGATTGATCGTTAGTGTTCTTGATCAACAAAAAGGTAGAAAGAAAATTCCAACAAAATGCGTTTCATTTTTTTTCTTTTTTTCCCCAGCAAAGAATTGTAGCTACCTTATTTTCTAGCGTAGAAGTTGCAGTTTTTTTTGCATAGATTTGTCAGTCCTGTGACTTATACGCTGAAGCGACTTATATAATACAGTACATTTTTTCTTTATATTTATAACGCAATTTTCGTATGACGTTTTAAATTTCTAAGAACAGATACGGACGGACGGCGCCACGCCACCCAGGCGAAATAAAGCTGTTTTGACCATTAAAGTGCATTTATTAAGGACAAGTTAAACTGAGACACACCTTTGCTATAAAGTCAAGCAAACAAATAAATAATTGGTTTAAGTGTTAATCTTGTTAAATTTTTAAAAACTGCAACAGCGAGTCCTCCTCTGTGCGCTCGCTTCACTCAGCTGGTGCAGGCGGAGGAATGCTGGAGAGCAAGCGGCTCTGGTCGCGATGGATGGATGGATGGATGGATGGATGGATGGATGGATGGATGGATGGCTGGATAGATGGATGGTGCGGTGCCGCCCAGACGAAATGAAGCTGTTTTGACCATTAAATAAACACATACTAAACGCAACAAGTCACTGGTGACGCATAATAAATGCGACTTATACGTCGAAGCAACTTATATGTTTTTTTTTGTTCCTCTTAATGATGCTTTTTTCGACTGAAGCGACTTATACTCCGGAAAATATGGTATATGTATTAAACTGAAATGAACATGTTCAATAAATATACAGAAAATCTTCCATGGCCTCTAAAATGTCTCTTTCATGTCACCACTTACAAGTTTGGTGACTGACCAATTAGGAAACATTCAGACAGCCATCAGCTGAGTTTTTGTGTTCTCCACACACAATGAATGTGTGTTTGACATGGGAATAAGTTCTGCTCATGAGCCCCATCACGGCAGCCTCCGGTCTCAGACCCGTCTGGATCTGCAGGGTCAGAGCTGACAGAGTCTACATAGACCTTACACACTCGTGTCTACACTGGGCCTCGTGAGCTCTGCATATCAAAAACATTCCCTACATGTCTCTTGTGTGTCACTCATTCTCTCTCGGGGACATGTCGGGTGAGAAAAGGCTCTCCATTCTTACTTGTTCTCTGCTGAAAATGAAGGGCGGCGGGGGGTTGCCATCACCCTGGCAACGTAGCTCCACAGTATCCCCCTCTTTGACCAAGCCCTGGGGCGACTCCTTCCACAGCTCCACCATGGTGGTGGCGTCTGTGCACGCATACATACACAAAAACATCAAATCAAGAGAGCTTATTCAGCGAGCTGTTAAAGTCACTTTACAAGAGCATTTCCATAATGCTGACTGCGCTGACTCGGTTTGGCATTGCCTTCCACCTTTTTCATACAAAACTGTTCCAACAACAATGAACCAAAATAGGAATGACAAGATATTGTGGCCAAGATATTTTTTTATGTGTGAAGCATGGGTTTTATTTATAATTACTATTTAAAGATAAATTATGGCGTTTGTTGCACGTGTTTAAACAGCTTAACTTATTTTTAAAAAGCATCTCCTAAAATGAGCTTGTCAAGGTGATTTTTATTTGGTTTACCAGTATAAGAGCTTAACAATGTTTATTTTTCCGACTTTTTTCAGCTTTGTATTTGTCATGAAAACATTATGACGTCAGGAAGATTTGCCAAAATAAAAATTTATAAAGTCAGAAACAAAAAAATTCCACCATATTTGTCTTGTGTCGATCGTTGCACGCCTCTAAAAAATTTGCATGCAGAATTTGGGAACAGCCAACAACTACCACATGTCTGTTAACAATGGAAAAATCTATGGAAGAGCAACTCTGATGTATTGGTGTGTATTTACGCTCAGAAGTGTGAAGTTAAGCTTGCGCATAGTTTTCAGCAGCAAACTTTGTTGACGTTGAGTGTGGACCCACATTTCAGAACTGTATGTCAATATAACTGGAAAACTCCAGTAGTATTCTTTCAAAATTTCAAACAGCATAATTTAATATCATTCATGATAACGTTTTTAATATTGGATTTCACAGTGTTCAATTAAGTGAAAGACACAAACTCTTCCAAGTATTTAGATGCAAATAAATATCCAGGAAGTAGGCAATTCAAGACGAAATGTCTTCAAGTTGTAGGTTAGCAAAATGGCCTAGCTGGACAAATAAAATAATTCAGTGCTGAATTAAAACCTTTAACTTATATTTTACTGATATTTTCTTAATTTTTGCAGAAGTTATCACCAGAACTGTTTCAGATGTGCTGGTTAAAGCATTTCCAACGTGGGTGTTTTATGAATATTCCTCTGACAATGTGCAGGTTCAAGTACATTAGCATCTGTTACAGCTATATACATAAGAAATTATAATAATAATTAAAAAAAAACAGACTCCACTGAAGACACAGCAACCAGCTGTCAAAAAAAATATGTACAAAAATATAAATAGAAAGACAAACTTATTGACACAGTATTAACCCATACATATAAAAAGTGAAATGAAATCAAAAGCAAACAAAAACAAGAAAATTATTACAAGAACGTCACAATGTTGTTATATTTGATACGCACAAATTATTAAATAACATTTAAATAAAGTTTTCAGTAGAAATGCAGACAATATGCTACTAATGTAAAACAGATCAATGAAAATTAATTCATGTTTACACAACTGCACATGACAAAAACAAATTAAGGATGTTAACAATTACTGTTAACACCCGATGTGAGACACAAACCATTAATGTCAGATTAGTGGCTTACTGGTTGACCACAGGTTGACATTACAGCAGTGTGAAAAGCTTACGTGGACTCACAGTGAACAGTGACGTTGATGCTGTGAGACTCCATCGTCCTGATGGCTCCTGGGACAGAGAAGCTGACCTCACAGGAGAAAAACGAGTCCTTGTCCTCTTTTACCACCTTGTACTCCAGCGTACTCTGGACTGAGTAAAACCCACTGGACTCCCGGGTGACAAGAATCAACACGTTTACGTCTGCAACATGAGCAAGACAAGCACAGTAAACATGCTTCAATAAACCACCACCACCAACTCAGAAGTGTTCATTAAAGATATTTGCCAAGAAGAAAATGCTCACAAGCCCCACTTTGTAAAGTATTTAACATGTTTTTCGATGATGGTACAAAAAAACAGAAAAAAAACTATTGTTGATGTGCCTAATATCTTAATTTAGCTCATTCTCTCTCAGCCTTTTTAAGATAAGTAAAAATTTGTAAAACGTATAATAGAGGGTTTCCAATGCATAAGAACTGAAGCACCCTCAGCGCATTCAAAAACCTTCTGTATCTCACTGCACGACTTTCAACTAAAACATACCAATTATACATCAAAACCATGCAGCTTGATACAGTGTAGTGTGCAATGACTTTTCATAGTAAAATGGCGAACAATGTGACCAAAAATTGGAAACAAATAAAAAATATTTCACAAATAAACCCCTACAGAATGAGAATTTGGAAAAACAAATGAGAAAGCCCAGGCCTCTGTAGCTCAGCTGCTCAAACATCCTTCACTTTAGAAACATCATTCAAAGTATAAACATATTACAGAAAAAAAATTAAAATTGGACTTAATATGTCTGAAATTGCACTTTGATGTTGTTTGAGGTTTTTACTTCTCACCAGAAGTACATTATTGGCCTTCATGCCACAAGCTAAGGTCTCCTATGTGCTCCCCGTGTTTATGTAAGTTATATTGCCATAAAGTATTTTAGTTGTTCTTATAGGTCTTAGTGTTTGTCTGCATGCTGTGTCCAAAAACCTCCTACAAACCAAACTTTGCATTCAGGGAGTGACAGTCATAAGTATGTGATTACCATGGTCAGTGGCACGCATGGTTTGGCTACTCCACTAATAGCGGAACTAACTTTAAATTTAAAGGACTAGCGTTTTCGCTAACTTAGAAAAACCTTTAGGGGAATTAGCTTCCGTTAAATTTAAATCTGGTAAATTCAATTCCGATTTTTTGTTTGTTTGTTTTAAAGACAGTTCTCCACAATAAAAGCCTACAGAAAAATGGTTATTTACACAGAGCCATGTCATGCTATGCAGAGTTAGGTAACGATAAGCGTGACCCGGTGACATCTAGGCCTGTCACGATAACAAATTTTGCTGGGCAATTGAAATGGTCTCAGAAATTATTGCGATAAACAATACAACTGTTTGAAATTTTACAATAATTAGTCATTGTTTGAGTGTAGTACTTTTTTTGACCACCGGATGGCAGAATAAGACTGTTTGAACCAAAGGATGGATAGTGAAGGAGTGATCAACGTGTCTCTTTAAGAAAAATGGGAGGGAGGGTCCTTGATGTGACATGGGCTGACATATGGCGGACGCTCGATGATTTGAACTCTTTAGCATAGCATTTTTCACACAAAGCTTTTAATAATTTTTAAAAAATCGTAAAGTTCTCAGCTTCTTTTTGCAAAGAAAAACAACTCTTTACAAGAAGGCACAGGTTTTAACCGTGAATTTTGTAGCTTCTACAGTTTTTTTTTTTTTTTTCGAGGCCGGCCTGTTAGCTTTTACCAATCCAAAAACGTGATTTTGGACAGTTAGGATTTTAAAGAGAAAAGAGAAAGGGAGGCTCAGTGAAGTGCACCGAAGTTGAACCTTTTGTCATCAAGTGTCTTCAGTCTTCAGTAGAGAGACACACAAAGAAACGATAAAGCCAATAAATGAAAATGAGGTCGATAATTTTAATTTATTATGTGATTAATTGATTTATTGTTTATCGTGACAGGCTTAGTGAAATCACCACCATCATAGTGATATTTCTCCCTCAGATCTACCGCAAACAGTCTCTGACTCACGGTGTCAGTTTACAGCCATTAACAGAGAATTTAACATAAATGCCAAACCAAACCAGAATAGGAAAATAACATGAACAACCCATTTTCACACTAAGAAACATTGTAAACAGTCAGAAACATTGCACACATAATTCCTACCCAGCATGCCTTGCGATGTTCAAACTGCCTCTGGGACGTGACTCTCTCACACATTTCACACATTTTTACTTTACAACAGATTTAATACTGAGAAAATATTGATGATGACGCTCAGCAACTTTGTAATTAGTTTATGAAAGTAGTTAACAACAAAGAGTATTGCTAAAATGATGGTAAATTACACGAGGCCCGGACGTCCAGCACACATTGGATGCATCACTCTGCTTCAGCACAGCAGAGTTCTGCTCTGCCTCTTTGGTTTTGATGGGAATGGATTAATTTCTGAAAATTCCCCTCTGAATAAGGCATGGATGTTTTACTGGCAATTTATAAACCATTTTGAGTTGTGTTCACATACAATGTTCTCACATTACAGACAGCCTTACAGTGTCAGCAACAGCAATGCTTGATAAAAGTTAGTGCTTTAGCATTAGCTTCTGCTATTTATTTATTTTTTTCTGTTAAGCCGTTTAGCATGTGAAGCAATTATTATTTTTTTGGTTAGGAGTGCCATCCATAGACCATGGCTATCGTAAAAAGCCACTGACAGCAACTTTAGCATTTCTTTTGATTCACACAGTTTTTACATAAAAATGTAGATTCACCTTATTAGTGTAGATTATTACAACATTGATATTGACATTTATGGCAGTAGCTATATGGCACTGTTCAAACGTTTAAAAATGATTATTTGGTCATATTTGTTCAGAAATACTTTTCTGTCTGCGTTGAATTAAAAAGACCAACTGATCAAACAGTTGTGACAAAGATTATAAATGAATGTGGATTCTAATTTTCTATTATTTCTGACAGACTATTGTAGTGTTTGCTGACTGGCTGCTTGTGTGAGAAGATGGATTATTCTGTCAGCTGATCAATTATTTGCCACTTAGATTTTTGCACCTTCCAAATATTTCACAAAGCCGTTTCATTAACTGCCGTTTGATTAGCTGACACATTCTTTTCTTTACTACTATGTTAAATTATTTGATAATGAAAGACAACATGGCTTTGACATCATTAATTAACGATTAGTGCTCATTCTTTATTATTAATAAGCAATGACCATAAGTCATCTCATTTGGTCAAACAAAAGCCAAACATGTATTCTTGCTCCAGAACTGCAATGGTGGGATGCAGTTTGAATTTAAAGTGGGATGATGTGTAGTTAATAAAAAATAATAATAAAAAATACAGGAGGGAAAATCTCCAAGACAAACTCAAGTGGCTCATACTCACATCCATGGCTTTGCATCAGTGGCATCCCATTCCTGTACCAGGTGATGTTGGGTTTGGGGAATCCATTTCGAGCCTCACATGATGCCACCTGGATTGGGGTTACATTCAATGTATCAGTTGCTTGAAATCAAATTCAGTTTCTCAACATTGTTTTCTCTAGATAATGTTTACCCACCTTAGATGGCACTGTGTGGGTCACAGATATTCCAGTAAGAACACCTTCGATTACTGGGGCCTCAGGAGGAGCTAAATCCAAGAAAAAGTAGTATCTTAGTAATTGTAGTGTTTTTTTAAACAGTTGCAGCATTAGCAACATTATAAAAACATTATTATGTTCCTTTACATTGCTACTATTATTATTGTATTTATTATTAATATTTCACCTTACCAAACACTCTGAGGTGGGTCTTTCCCTGAACATTCCCAGCTTCCATCCCATTCACCTGGCAGATGAATTCCCTTTCATCAGAGAGCTGAACGTTCTGAATTAAGAGTCTGGTTTCCTTCTGGTCTGAAGTCACATTAATGCGGCTGCTGTAATCCGTGTTGCTGTCAATTATCTGCTGACTAAAATCGCTGTAGAAGACACGTGTCCGTGAACTGTTTCCTGCAGCTTTCTGCAGAAGAAGACATGGTCAAAACACAATTTTACAACAATGAAACATCAGACGTCTTGGATTTACATCTCCATCTTCTACCACTTAGCTGTAGTCAGGTCATGGAGGCAACAGGTACAGGAAAAAAAAAGGTTTGTAAGCTAAATCATCCAGGTGGACAAATACAAAATTGGTTAAATCGGGTCATCTGGACGGTTTCATTTTTAAAATTTTTATATTAAGTGTTTATGTTTGTTGTTATGTAAGATGTTTACAAATACTGTCATATCTTGGTTAAGTCGCATCTCTGTTTTAAGCCCCATGTCAAAGACTTGGTAAAGAAACAAAGTTAAACTGAGTTTCTTTCTTCAGAAATAGATCCCGTCTAACTCTGAATGCTTTGAAACGCCTTGTAACTGCTACTTTCTTTCTGTCCATTGACTATGTTGACATTACTTACATGAACGCTCCTACAAGCACGCTGCAGATGTTGGACGCTGCCTATCATGGTGCGCTAAGATTCATAACTGGCTGTAACTACCGTACCCACCATTGCACCCCATATTAACTGGTTAACTGGACATCATTAACTTCACGCAGACTCTTCCACTGGTACATTTTAATCTTTAAATCACTTCTTGGTCTGCTGCCTTCATACATCTCCTCCTACATGTCTCTGCGTGAGTGCAGCTACAGCGTGCACTCTCAGGACATGATTACCTGCAGTGTCCCCTCAGTGTGAACTGAACTAGGCAAACAAGCCTTCTCCTATTCTGCTCCTGTTTCCTGGAATATCTTGCAAAAATATCTGAAGCTCTCGACCTTGACCTCTCTGAGTGGCTTCAAACACATTTGCTAAGTTCCTGGGAAAAACCAATGCAGACATGTTCCTGTTTTTAGTTTTTTCCATTGCTTTATAATGTAGCTGTTTTTGTTTAGTTTGTAAATATAATTTTCTTCCATTTATTTTTCAGTTTATATGCTTTTTTATGATTGGCTACTGTTGTCATCACTGTTTGTTAAAATTAGGTCTCTCTTGTAAATGAGTATTCAAGGTTCAATGAGTTGAACCTATTTAAGTAAAAGTTAAATGAATATCATAGAACTATCGTCTTATATTTGGACCAGTTCGGTAGTGCTACTAAAGCAACATGGAAAGGGATGTATTGCCCTTTGTGGTAGAGGCTGAGTGCTGATTTTGTGGAGGGCTGGTCTAGGGTCAGAGCGGGGTTATGCTGGGAGGTGCTGTGAGGTGACGAGTTTGAGATAGAGACTAACCTTTCTTGTGGAGTCGTTGTTGTCACACTCCCCTTTATCGTACCACCATTTGTTTTTCAGTTTGTCTAAGACGGCTTGCTCATTGAGTTTCAACACCGCTAGGTTTACTGGGATTCTTCCAACAATAAGGAAATAACATAAATAACATATACCATGTTATTTTATGTTATTAGTTCAGAAACACATAGAAACAAATGCATCCATACAAAAATAATCGGCACTTGATAGCTTATAAGTAAAAATAGAATAAAATAAAATTACACACACATACAAGCACACCCACAAATGTGTAGCATAAACATCATTAGAAACATCAGAGTCAAAGTGATATGCATTAATACACCATCTAACTTGGTTGACCTGCTTTCTAAGGCAGTAGATGTGTATTACTGTATCACTGAGGGTAACCGGCACACTTTACCCTCACATATGCAACAAGGGTGTTTCAGTTAACACAAACCTAGTCTGTCACAATTACATGACAGTGTCCTGCCGTCTAATAAAGATTAATTTATTAAACTGTATATTGTTTTAACCACAGAAGAAAAAATTGCACTCTCTTGGTTTTCAAATTCAACCTCTGCTGGCCAAATAGCTACCCTACTTGGCACTTTGCAATTGATCTTCCTTAAACCATGAAGAGAATAGTGTGTTGCCAGAGAGGTAATAAGGATCTGCCGGTTACCCCCCTCCCCACCCTCGTTACCCACAGGGTTTATCAAACTGGCTCTGACCTTGGAGTCCCCGCCCCCGCTGCCGCACTCTCCCTTGTCGTACCACCACTTGTTTTTCAATTTGTCCAAGAGGCCCTGCTCGTTCAGTTTTAACACTGCCAGGTTTACTGGGTTTCTTGAAAATAATATGAAACAATAGCCATTAGGAGACAATCTATGCGGACAAAAATAAAGAGACTTGGTCGTATGGTTGGTGGTGATTATGACAACATTAGTTGGATATTGGGAGCTCTCCTGTGAGTTAGCTACTGATGTGAAACAGGAGCAGTTGGCTTCCAATGTACATGTTGGTTGTAAACATGCAACAGGTTGGAGTGCTCATACAGTAGTAGAGACAGGTTTTACCAAGCAGGGGCCTCAGAGAGAGATGATCTAAAAGGAGATGCCTTAGATGTGAATATCTGACAACAAGTGGTAATTTCTTTTCAGCTCCACCAGCCTGCACAACCTCTTAACTGCACACAGCAATAAATGTTCAACTATAACATCATATGAGCCCCACGTTTTGACTGTTTTATCTTCCACTTTTTATTTGAAGTTTATTTGGTAAAGAGACTGAAAAAGAAATAGCCAATTATAGATGGACTCATTCAAAGCATCTCCCCCATAGTTTGCTCCATCTCTCTCTTGTTAAAGGGTGTGAGAGTATTTCCTATAGCTGACTGGCTGTGGACAAAGAGTCTTCCATTCCACAAAACACAAGAAAGGCAGAATATCCCATTAAAAAGTCAAATTTACAGCCACTGTGTTTCTTCCTTCCAATCAGCATTGATTGTTCTGTGCAGTGAGTTTTATTCTTGAAGATATTCTGCCTTTCGTCGCAGCACAAACAGAAGAGTCTTTATCCCCAACGCTGACTGCACCACACAGCTGTAGGGAACACAGTTTCCTTCAGGGCTGGTAAAACCTCTGATTTCTTTCTTAGCCCAGTGGACTCAGACAAAAAGAAAGAAGTCAAAGTGTATGGACATGGATGGTCTGATGGGTCATTGGTTAGTTTGGTCTGTTGGTTTGAGGTGAGCAGATGTAAAAAAAAAAAAAGAAAAAAAAAAGGCTAAAGCAGTTAAGTGGGGAGAGGGGTGTGGGATGTCATGGACAATGACCAAATTTAAATACAGGTGCTGGTCATAAAATTAGAATATCATGAAAACATTGATTCATTTCAGAAAATTCCATTCAAAAAGTGAAACTTGTATATTATATTCATTCATTACACAAATACTCAAATACAGTTTTTCAAATGTTTTTTTATTTTAATGTTGATGATTATAACAGACAACTAATGAAAAGCCCAAATTCTGTATCTCAGAAAATTAGAATATTGTAAAAAGGTTCACTATTGAAGACACCTGGTGCCTCACTCTAATCAGGTAATTAACTCAAAACACTTGCAAAGGCCTTTAAATTGTCTCTCAGTCTAGTTCTGTAGGCTACACAATCATGGGAAAGACTGCTGACTTGACAGTTGTCCAAAACACGACCACTGACTCCTTGCACAAGGAGGGCAAGACACAAAAGGTCATTGCTAAAGCGACTGGCTGTTCACTGAGCTCTTTCAAGCATGTTAACAGAGAGATGAATGTAAGGAAATGATGTGGTGGAAAAAAGTGTACAAGCAATAGGAATAACCACACCTTGGAGAGGACTGTGAACAAAATCCATTCCAAAATGTGGGGGAGATTCACAAAGAGTGGACTACAGCTGGAGTCAGTGCTTCAAGGACCACCACGCACAGATGTATGCAAGACATGTGATTCTGCTGTTGCATTCCTTGTGTCAAGCCACTCTTGAACAAGAGACAGTGAAGTGTCTCGCCTGGGCTAAAGACAAAAAGGACTGGACTGCTGCTGAGTGGTCCAAAGTTATGTTCTCTGATGAATACCCTGATGCATGCTCAATAATCCAGGTAGAAAAATCCAAAAAAGCTAAGTCTGGTCCTCTGGACATTCAACACTTTTTGAATGTCCAGAGGACCAGACTTAGCTTTTTTGGATTCTCCGATGAAAATAAATTTAACATTTCCCTTGGAAATCAAGGTCCCAGAGTCTGGAGGAAGAGAGGAGAGGCACAGGATCCTTGTTACTTGAGGTCCAGTGTCAAGTTTCCACGGTCAGTGATGGTTTAGGTGGGATGTCATCTGCTGGTTTTGGTCCACTGTGTTTTCTGAGGTCCAAGGTCAACACAGCCATCTACAAGGAAGTTTTAGAGCACTTCCTGCTTCCTGCTGCTGACCAACTTTATGGAGATGCAGATTTCATTTTCCAACAGGACTTAGCATCTGCACAGTGCCAAAGTACCTGGTTTAAGGACCATGGTATGCCTGTTCTTAATTGGCCAGCAAACTCACCTGACCATAACCCCATAGGAAATCTATGGGGTATTATGAAGAGGAAGATGCGATATGCCAGACCCAACAATTCAGAAGAGCTGAAGGCCACTATAAGAGCAACCTGGGCTCTCATAACACCTGAGCAATGCCACAGACTGATCGACTCCATGCCACGCTGCATTGCTGCAGTAATCCAGGCAAAAGGAGCAACAACTGAGTGCTGTACATGTTCATAATGTTTATACTTTTCAGTTGGCCAACATTTAAAAATCTTTCTTGTATTGGTCTTAAGTAATATCTAATTTTCTGAGATACTGAATTTGGGCTTTTCATTAGTTGTCAGTTATAATAATCAACATTAAATGAAACAGACACTTGAAATACAATATGTCAGTCTGTGTGTAATGAGTGAACATAATATACAAGTTTCACTTTTTGAACGGAATTACTGAAATAAATAAACTTTTTTATGATATTCTAAATTTATGACCAGCACCTACCTGTATGTGAGTATCAAGTCTCTTTGTAATTCAGCCTGGTCTTCTTAGGTACAGAGTACATAGCTCAGAGTTATATCAAGTCAAGGCAAGGTCTCTATCTGAGATCTGTCCTTTACAAATGGTTTAATCTTGTTATTAAACTTGCTATGCAGTTTGCAGCCTGACTTTGTCTCCTGCTTCCTTCCAACTGGCTGCCTTTCATGATGATTCACATTTATCAAATCATATTAGCCCATAGTGACCCCATGCACTCTGACTCAATTTCACAATAACACAATATCAAAGTCATTTTGTGCTCAGTAAAAATAGCAATACAAAAACATCCAGAACAACTGAAATATTTAAACCCAAGACATATGGGGAAAAAACAATACTGAGAAAAAAATGACAATTTTTGGAGTAAGACACACTTTTGTGGGAGAAAAAGGATAAAAATAAAGTCCATGACAACACAGTTGTTTTTACAAGTTTATTTTTTAGCACAAAAAGTTAAATGAACACAATCATAAGCTGGAGTGAACACAATAAAAGCATTCTTCAGGTTTTCTGCAGAAGAGTCATTTTTTCATATCTTTTTCATAACAAGCAGATTAATGTTTTGATTTTATATTTTGTTTTTCTTTGTGATTTTTTTAATTACATTTTTCTCTTAGTTGTGCTTCTGCTCTAAATCGTGTCTTTCATGCTGCCTTGTTGTTTCTTAGAATGATTTTGCAATTATTAATAATCTATAACTCATTCTCATTCTGGTTCTTCGAAACATTTATTACGCAATTACTCTATTTTCCTTAAGAACATAATAAATACATGTGAAGTAAATAATTATAAGGCTGTAAATCCAAAAGCGAAAACTTTACAACAGAACGCAGAAGACTCAAAAGTCAACGTTGCACATTCTCTAAAAACAATTTGCAACAAACAATATTTATAGTAGGTGTAAAATGTATATTTTCTGAAGAGTCAGAGTTTAATTGCGCTGCTGTACCTTTTAAAACTTTTGGTCTTTAATTTTTTTTTTTTATCTTAAAGCCTGGCTTTAAGCATTGAGATATATATA
>JARVJN010000453.1:3507806-3519171 GCA_031763805.1 Argolebias nigripinnis
ATTCAAGCTGAAGTAGAATATTATGATCAAATGCAGCACTGAGGTCCAACAGGACCAGTCCATTGTCCGAGGCCATGAGAATATCATCAGTGACTTTTACCAGTGCCATTTCTGTGCCACGATGATCTCTAGACCATGACTGAAACTCTTCAGTTAGCTATAAAAAATGTTTATCCATATGTTTCCCTTTATCTTTGATTAATTTATGCAAATTTAAATCAACAGAAGAGTTAATAAATAACCAATGAGGAATGCAAGGAAGATGAGTACTGAGCTTAGGACCCCTTAGCTGCCCGATAAGGTGCCTAATGTCACAAAAACACTGACTTTAGCACTAAACTGATGCTGCTCAGAACATGCAGTTATACTAAGGAATTTATAACGGTAACAAAATATATGGAAGCTGCAGCAGCTCACTCATTCATCAACTTTAATCTAAAATTTGTATTATTTATTTTAAGTTTTAACCTTAATCTTGGCATAAAGGAGGTCCTGCTCAAGGACTTGGGTCAGTGCAGGGACTTTGGCCTTTACTTTACAGTCACTAAACAAACTAAAAGTTCCAAAAAGGCAGATTATGTGTAAAAAGTACTTTTGAGACCACGCTGAAGTGATTTATTGGCTCACTCTTAGTTTGTCTCCTGATAAAATGAACAAACATCCCCCCCACCACCCAAAAACTGCATGTTTGAACCAGCAGACTGTGGTGGGCGGTCATGGGTGTTGGGCGGTGAGACATTAAAAGCCCAGCTGCTCTGCAGTCAGCCTCTCTCAGTGTTTGTCCTGTTCTCAGCTCAAATGGCTCTGGAGGGTAAAACTGCTGTGGTGAGCGGAGCGGCCATGGGCATCGGGAAAGCCGTGACCGAGATCCTCCTGGAGAATGGGGCGAAGGTAGAGTTTCCACTCATCTTGGTCTGGTTGTTCAAGCGTCAGCGTGTGCCCCCCTGTTGCAACAGGGGCCCCACGCAAGAAGCAAAACAAACATCTGGCTCTGCCAGAGCAGATTATCAGATGATACTCTAGTTGTTTTTTTGTGATGTGTGTCAGAACTTGTTTAAACTCTGAGGATAATTTGGTTACAAGCTTCTATTGGCTTCATTGGCTCTAAAACAGCTAAAATTACAGGGAAACTCAGTTTAGCTCATATCACCGAGTCATGTATATGTAGCTAAAATTAAGCTGAGTCAAAAATAAACAAAACTCTCAGTTTGGAACAATCCAAACTGCGGTGAAGATCTCTCTTGAAAATGAGTTCCCGTGAGTAAATTAATAAGTTAGTTTCACGTTGGACGTTCGAGCTCCGTGTCTTCAGCGTGTGTTCCTCTCGTTGGATGCGATGCAGCAGTCTGATGTCAGTCAGGCGCGCTCAGGGACCGTCAACAAAATTACTGAACCCAAAATGTTTTTTTTTTCTCTCCAATAACTTTCATGTCGTCACACCCACTGACGCAAAACTCATGTTAAGCTATGGGACTCTACTACACCCGACAGTGGGTCTCATGACGTGAACGTTATTGGAGGAAAAAACCCTGATTTTTCATTAAATAAATTGTGTAAAATTACAATATGCTTTAAAAAGATAAATAAATGGGTGTATCTCGTCTGTCAGGTGCAGCAGAGGAGTTTAACGTAAGTTTTGTGTGAGAGAGTTTTATCACATGTAAGTTATTGGTGAAAACCCATTTTGGGTTTGGGAATTTGTTGACGGTCCCTAAACTTAGGGGCAGACTGAGCGTGCCTGACTAAAATCAGACTGCCTGCTTCGGATCGAAGGAGAGGAACACACCGCTGAAGCTCAAATGTCCAACTTCACTAACTTCACCGTAGTTTTCTACAAATGGTTTTGATCTTATTTTAAGCTCTTCAGCAACTCCTCTTTGTTTGTTTTTTTTGCTCTTTCCATCACCAGATTGTTACTTGAGTTTTGATTTTTTAAAACTATTTAACCTAAAAATCATTTAAACATAATAAATAACCCAAATTTGATCAATTAAATGCCTAGAAGTCCTTGCAGGAATGCGTGTCGGCCACATCTTTTCATTCTTTCAGCTAAAGATCGTCCTATACCGGGGATAAATAGATAAAAAAGACAATTTTGTAGCCATTTTGGTCAAATCTTGAAAATAAAGTTGGGGCAATAACATTTTTCAATAGCTTGAGATGGTATACTCAGAGTATATATTGTGGATGACTCTCAGCTACCACTATATTAAATTTTAACATAATAATTGACAAACTGAGTTATACACATCTTTGTGTTGACTAATGTCAAATAGCTGTTGAGACCATCTCAAGTTGGATTGCCTCCAAAAGTAAGCAGTTGTAAAGGTATATCCAGTGATTACCTTCGGTAAATTTAATTGAAATTCGTCCAGTGGTTATTGAGATATTTTGCTAACAGCCCAACAGGGTTAACACCAATAGTTGATGTAAAAGTTTTAGGCAAAGATCTTGTGCAGCGAGTAGCATTTAGAGAAGTGTTTTCATTGATTCTCACCTACATGTACACAAAATGTTAGCACAATATATTTAAAATTACCTTAAGTATAGCCATTTTTGTGTTTTTCAAGTTTCAGTAGCTGTAGCTGCTGTTTTGAATCGGCTTAGCTCCAAAAGTTAATCAGCTGTAAATGTACATCCAGGGATTATTTTCTGAAATTGTCAGTAAATTTCATACAATGGCACTTAAGATATTTTGCTAACAGACAGACAAACTTGACTTCAAATGACACATTTTTAAACAAAGGTCTTGTTCAATTGGTTAGTGTTCAGAGTATGAGTTGGGGGTTCATCTCAGCTACTACCACACCAAAACCTTCAGTCAACATCTGTAAAATGGACAGCTATAGGGCTTTTTGTGTTTTTAAAATCGACGACATGATAAACTACAGTAACACAAAACTTTCTGTGAGTTATCTCTGGTTGTGCATCTACAGCTGATGAACTTTAGCTGAGTTCAAGATGGCCGCCACAGCCAACGTAAGATCATCTCAATGTAAAACTCTAGTGTTGGACCTTTAATCGTGGATTCAGTCGAATGGAAACAGAGTGGGATGAGATTAGAGATTATTAGAGATTATTAATCTGATACAGATCTGATCCATTTAACTGTCCGGTGTTTTAAACAAACTTAACAAAATGTGTAGCTTGTGTAATAGTGTGAATGTTTATGAAGCATTCACACTATTGTGATCCATTTTTCTTACACGTTTTTATGGCATTTTTCTTGTTCCACAATTTTTTTGGGTGCTATTTCAACAAATCATAATTCAAAACGTTCAGCTCCTTCAGGACAATCCTGCTATAACTGTTGGTGTTGGTGCAACTTTAGCTTTTTGAAATATTTAGCCTTTTCTGCCATTTTTTTCCTCACAGGAAATGAATTGAGCTCATTTTACATCCTTCAAATCTTTAGATGTGTTTACAACCTTTTACTGCTCCTGTCACATTTTGTTCTGCTTCAGCTTCTTTCAGCTTC
Source organism: Argolebias nigripinnis (assembly GCA_031763805.1). Classification (NCBI taxonomy): domain Eukaryota; kingdom Metazoa; phylum Chordata; class Actinopteri; order Cyprinodontiformes; family Rivulidae; genus Argolebias; species Argolebias nigripinnis. The sequence goes on from JARVJN010000453.1 coordinate 3,511,285, forward strand.
TTTGTGCTAATTTAAACTTTTTTCAGCTACTTTCAGCTGTTTTTTTCCCCCTTCTTCTTTCAGGTTCTTTCTGCTAACTACAATGTTTTAGTGCTTTTTCTAAATTCTTTCTGCTAATTTCAGCTTGATATGCACTTTTTATCTTATTTCTGCAGGTTTAAGCTTTTTCTGCCATTTCAGCTGTTTTTATGCTAATTTTAGCCTTTTCAGCTAATCCCACAATTTTTTGCACTCATTTCAACTATTTTAAGACTAATTCAACAAAAAATGTGCCCGCTCCACTTCCATCGGGTCATTTAAGCTTCTTTCTGCCCTTTTTTTGTGCTATTTTCAGCAGGTTTTTTTTTTTTGCTAATATGAGCATTTTTCAGATAATTCCACTTTATTGTGCTCATTTCGGCTTCTTTCAGCCTAATTGAGTAAACGTATTCCTTCAGCTTTCTTCTGCTAATTTAAGCTTGTTCTACAGTTTCAGTTACCTTTTAGCCTTTTTATAGCTAATTTCAGCTATTTGCAGATAAAGTCCAGGCTTTCTTGGTATTGTTTGTTACTTTCTGCCTAATTAACTTCTTCCTGCTAATTTCAGCTTGTTATGCTCCTTTCAGCTTTATTCTGCTAGTTTAAACTTTTTCTGTAATTTCAGCCACTATTTAGCGGTTTTATGCTAATTTTAGCCTTTTCAGCTTATTCCACCTTTTAAATATAATTTTAGCTCTTTCTGGTTCCTTCTGGTAGTTTAAACTTATTTATGCCTTTTCAGATTTTTTTTTTGTTGCTAATTTCAGCCTTTTTAAAAACCAATTTCCTAAATTTTGTGTTCATTTCTGCTTATTTAAACCTAATTCAGCAAATATGTGTTCTTTCTGCTTTCTTCTGCTAATTTAGGCTTATTCTTTCATTTCAGCATGTTTTTAATGAGTTTCAGCTGTTTTTCTGCAAGTTCTTCACCAAAAATCATTCACACTGCATTTCCACTGGAAATGCACATTTTCAAATTATTATTAATATTTTTTACACACATTCTGATTTACAAGCACAGATTATATATGACTGGACTTTGTGCCATGCAGGGAGTGTCTCACGTCTTGTCTGTCTCGTTTGTTCAGGTGGCTCTGTTGGACATAAATGAGGCCGCAGCAGAGAGTTTGCTGGAGACCCTGCACAAAAAGCACGGAGCGGGGAAATCTTTGTTCGTGAAGTGTGATGTTGAATCAGAGGAGCAGATTGAAGGTCAAACACACAAAACAACAGTAACGTACAGGGGGGACTCAGAAGAGCAGGGACTTCTGATATTCATTTGTTAGTAGCCTCAATTTAATGATTTGGCATGCAATCGCTGCCAACAAGCCATCGCTCACGTTTTATTTATTTATTTATTTATTTATTTATTTATTTATTGTGTTTTTTTAGCTGTTTGTTTTGGTTTTCCTGTTGAAAAGCCTGTGACCGAGGCTGAGCTGACACTATGCCTTGATAGTCTTGAGACTTTATTGTCAGAGGCAGTAAAGCAGCTCCAAAAAAAAAAAAACCAAGCCACGCCTTCTTTTCTTTAAAAGCTTTTTTTTTACTCCTGTAAACATAAAGTTGATGAAATTGCAGCCAAACAGCTCCAGTTTGGTCTCAAAGGACGTTCCCAGAGAAACTTCAGGGTTTGTCGACGTGCATTGGGACAAGTTCTTGTCAGTTTTTTGTGACTTTTTCTGTCAGTGGTGGAGCTCTGCGGGGTTTTCTTCCTTGGAGATCAGTACATTGTAAAACTCAATGGACGAAGCTGTCAGCAACTGACACGTTGAGCTTGGAGTTCAGCTCAAATGACTTTAGATGGTTTCCTTGGCTGTTTTTCTGCCACCCGCACTATCCATCTGATCAACCCGGGGTCGCATTGCTTTTTGCGTCCACATCCTAGCAGTTTGGCTACAGTCCCACAGACCTTGTGCTTTTAAATAATATATGCAGCTGCAGTCAGAGGACCATGAAGCTGCTTGGAGATAGTCTTGTAGCCTTTAGTTTTCACATGGATGTCAGAAATCTTTCTTTGTGAGCTCCTCAGCTTTGTGCTCTCTGCTTCCTGCTCATTGTGATGCTCATAACAAGACCAGCCTATACCGAGTGGCACGTTAGTTCTTTTTAAAAGGCTGATAAAAAGCTTGAAGGCACCTGTAATTTTAATTAGGGTCAAACACTTATTTGAAACATGCAATACAAAGATTAAGACTCTTTTTAAAGGTACTAACAAATCTGTCCAAACTATTTTAGTACATTTTAGTAAAATAAACAAACATAAAGTTTTTTTTAGGTATGCATATTAGATTTTTGGCCGATATCCGATATGCCGATATGTTAAAACTTCTTTGGCTGATAACCAATACCAATACCGATATTTTTCCCCTGCACCTACTTACAGAGACTACAAAGTTTTCTCTGCTGTGGAATTCAAATACTACATTATTCTGCATGGTCTTTGTTAATTTGGCTGCCACTAAGTGCAGATGCTGAAAAAGGAGCTGAAAATGATGTAACACTTCAACTTGGATTCTTTCTAATGTCAAATTTATTCATGACATTTACTCTAACACAATGACAACACTCGAAGAGTGCAAATTTGTAAATTTTCACCAATTTAATCTCAACCTGTTCACAAGCAACAAGTGAAAAGTGCATAAGTAGTAGTGCATTAACAATTTCTTAAATTAAAAATTAACTTAAAACAGAAGCCTTTTATATCAGTGTTATTTTGATGAAATGGCCGACGTCCGATATTTAACTTTATCGCTAATATCGGCCGATACCGATACCATGCCGATAATATCGTGCATCCATAATTTGTTTTTTTTAACATTTTTTGCATACTAAAGGATTCCAAATACATATTAGATCATCAATTTTAGCTGAATCACCTTCAAAGAGAAATGAAGAATTGCTTCAATGGCCATTAAGGGTGCCAACACATTTGTGTGTCTGCAGGAACACAAAACCCTCTTCAGCATCAGTTTACAGTGTTTCTGTTGAAGGAGGCAGGTGTTGGAGCGAAACCAGAAACACAGAACGAGTTCAGAGGAAAACAAACTTATTAAGTTTCTTCTGTTCCCACGTGAAGAACCGCACCCAGATCATGACATTAAACTGTTTGGGGTCTTTATTTGGACTTCAGGTGGGAGGGTTCAGATCATTTGAGGTGGTTTCAGCCTCTGGAGCAAACTGGTTTGTTTCTTTCTATTTGCCCATTCATGTTTTCCCACTTCTCGTGAAACGCTAAGAATTTAACTACGATTGTCACATGAAAACTGATCCGTCTGTCTCAATTTTACATAAGAGGCTGGTGAAGAGAAGAACGAATGAAAGCAAAGAAGTTTAACCAACAACTGATAAGTTTAAGGGAGTCTAAATAAAACTGGGTTTAATGGTCTGCAGTTGATATGGACGTCGCAATAACTTTTTTTAAAACAACATAAACGGATAAAGGCGAGGACTGATGATTAATTAAATAAAAGCTTGAATGTTTGACGTCCTCGACGGGTTTTTAAAAAGAGAACATCTGATGGTAAACAAATGGAAACACTCAGATAAAAACATCCAGAATTAAAAGCGTATCATTGTTTGAATTCCAGGTTAGTCTTAAACTGAGATCTTATGTAGTCGGTTTGTTCAAACCTGTCCCTCGTCGACTCCTAGATTCTAATCCTACCTGGATGATTGAGCATGAACTTTGTTGCCTTGAACCACTTCGGCTGTGGCTGCCTGACTGGGAGGAGTCGACGAGGGACAGGACGGCCCCCAGAAACCATCTTGGCTCCAGCAAACTGGTTGGTCCACTTAATGTGTTTACTGCTTGGTGGGGAAACAGTTTGCTGGAACTCCTCTGACTGATGATGCTCTCTGGACTGAGGGTGAAACGTTTCGATAAAAATGAAACTGTCCAGATGACCCGACTGAGAATTATTGAATTTGTTACCTGTATTAATGAGCATGAACTTTCTTGTATCATAATATTTAAATTTGATTGATTTTTTTATCAATTTCTGTGTTGGCTAACATGAACTAGCAGTGACCGCATTCAGATCAAGACAACAACATTTTGATTTAGGAAGCTAATGCTAGTTATTTAGCTCACTAAAGCTTCTGATGACTAAAAAGAACAGTTGCCGCTTGTAAATTAATTAACTGCTTTCATGTTGTTCTTTTCAGCTGCCTTCCAGAAAACAGTAGAAACATTCGGAGGAATAGACATCGTGTGTAACAACGCCGGCATCCTGACTGAATCAAACTGGAAGAAAACCATCTCCGTAAACCTCGTAAGACAGACAGAACATCTGTTAGTTCAACGTACTACGATTTAAAAGTGACATTTCACGAGTTGGTGTTGCATTATGTCGATGTTTGGTTCTGTTCTTATAATTTGTGCCGTCTCTAAACACTCTGTTTACAGTTGAGCGTCATCAAGGCCACCTACATAGCTCTGGAGCACATGAGCAAACTGAGCGGAGGTCGAGGAGGCATCATCATCAACACGGCATCGATGGCAGGTAGAACATTTACTGAGCTTTCATTTCCCGTAGGAGGCGGGAGGCTCCAGGAAAAAGCTAAAAAACAACAACTTTTGACTGAATATTTTTTAGAGCTTTTTACTTAAGATCATTTATTGTCATTCGCATCACATGTGGTACATGAGGTGGAACAAAACTGTGAACACAAGATCCCAGTTACACACAAAAACATCAAAGGTATAAAGTATTTAAAAAAAACAGTATGTGAGGGTCTAGGATATTCAATTCATTTCAATTCCACTCAAAAATACTTTATTAATCCCAAAGGGAAATAAAATGTTGTTGTAGCTCATCATCCTGGTTTCATGCAAGAGTTGTTATAGATGCTGATAGTTGCGGGCAGGAAGGATCTCCTTCAGTGAATCCAAAGAATCTGGCCACAGATACAGATCCGTCCACCTGGATCCAGCTTGCTGTTAGATCCGACAGGCCTCTTGGTCCTCCGGGGCAGCAGGACTGCCCGAATGCCGGGCAGAACTCCTCCCTTAGCGATGGTCACTCCTCCCAGCAGTCTGTAGAGCTCCTCGTCACCATGGACAGATAGCTGAAGGTGCCGGGGGATGATCCCAGTCCTCCCGTTGTCACATGCCAAGTTTCTCACCTGCTCCAGGATCTCAGTGGTCAGGTACTCGAGCACTGCAGCCAGGTTGATGGGAATTCATCCACGGCGCCTCCTTTTCAACTCATTCGAGATTTGGGGCTGCAGTTGAGGTATTCTTGAGCTTTTGAGATGTTAATCAGCTGCCCATCCAGAAAAAAAGAGGAATTAAAGTTTTCAAAAGCCATAACCCAGAATGACTGTAACAGAGGTGCTCCAACATGCAGCCACACTGAGGGACACAATTCAATTGAAGGACGATAATATATATGCTAAACACTAATGTAAAATAAAATGTTATGTTAAACAACAGCCCAAACTCGAGGTTGTTGTTAATTTTTTTGAATTTATTTACAGTGTGATTTAAAATATAATGCTGTGGCATGAAGACAAGTGAAATTTTTGTTAATCTAATAAAAAATAAAAATACTGCACATTGTTCAGACAGATAGAGACAGACTGACTGAAACAGACAGACATGAACAGACTGACTGAGACAGACAGACTGACTGACTGACTGAAACAGACTGACTGACTGACTGAAACAGACTGACTGAAACAGACTGACTGAAACAGACTGACTGACTGACTGACTGACTGAAACAGACTGAATGAACCAGACTGACTGAAACAGACTGACTGAAACAGACTGACTGAAACAGACTGACTGAAACAGACAGACTGAAACAGACAGACTGAAACAGACTGACTGAAACAGACAGACTCAAACAGACTGACTGAAACAGAGACTGACTGACTGAAACAGACTGACTGACTGACTGACTGAAACAGACAGACAGACTGACTGAAACAGACAGACTGACTGACTGAAACAGACTGACTGACTGAAACAGACAGACTGAAACAGACAGACTGACTGACTGAAACAGACAGACTGACTGACTGAAACAGATGGACTGTAACAGACAGACTGACTGACTGACTGAAACAGACAGACTGAAACAGACAGACTGACTGACTGACTGAAACAGACAGACTGAAACAGACAGACTGACTGACTGAAACAGACAGACTGACTGAAACAGACAGACAGACTGACTGACTGAAACAGACAGACAGACTGACTGAAACAGACAGACTGACTGACTGAAACAGACAGACTGACTGACTGAAACAGACAGACTGACTGACTGAAACAGACAGACTGAAACAGACAGACTGACTGACTGAAACAGACAGACTGAAACAGACAGACTGACTGACTGAAACAGACTGACTGAAACAGACTGACTGAAACAGACAGACTGAAACAGACAGACTGACTGACTGAAACAGACAGACTGACTGACTGAAACAGACTGACTGACTGAAACAGACTGACTGACTGAAACAGACTGACTGACTGAAACAGACTGACTGTCTGAAACAGACTGACTGACTGAAACAGACTGACTGACTGACTGAAACAGAGAGACTGAAATAGACAGACTGAAACAGACAGATTGACTGATTGCAAACCACATAACTCAACAAGATGCAGACTGAAATGCTGCTTTGGTTTCTAAACCAGCAGCTGTGCAAAGAATGCAACAAGAACTAAACTTATGTTCTCTTTTATGTACCGTATTTGCAATAATTTAAAGTAATAAAAAGATAAATATCATCATTCTTACTAATAAAACATCCTTCTCAGGTCTTGGCCCGTTCTCGTGCTGTCCCGCCTACACAGCTGCCAAGTTTGGAGTGGTCGGGTTCACTCGAGCCATGGCGGTGAGGAATCTTTTTCTTTTTCCCCCTATTTTACAAAAATCAAAACAAGCTGCTGTAGAAATGATCTAAGCCCCACATGAACGGAAAAGACGAGCAGGTCCGACTGTAAACAAACACAGAAGCATTAAACTTTCATTTCTTGGACACTGTTCTGTTTGTTTCTCCTCTTCCTTACATGAATCTGTAGAAATTAAAACTATCACTAAATAAAATCATTTTTAAGCTGTGGTTACAGAACTTTTAGAAGATTTGTGCCTCTCAGGAACAGATCTCTAATTTGTTTTCATAACTTGAATATTTAAGCACAGGGACCGCAGCTTAAACAAACAGTTGAGATTATTTGCCCGTAACTGTGAGATTCCCCTCAGAGAGATGAGGCTTCCACAGGAAACAAAGGGAAGTTTTTGTCGGATGACGTGTCACACAGTTTGTCGTCTGTGTGTGTTTTGGGTTAGGGTGCTTCTGAGGAGTTGGGTTACGGGATCCGGTTCAACGCCGTCTGCCCGGGTTTTGTGCAGACGGATCTCTTGTTGAAAATACCCGATGGACTGGGACAATTCCAGACCCTGGCTGAATCCTTGGAACAGATGAAGGAAAAGATGGGAGTTTTACCGTAAGTCTTGGTTTTCTTAAAGTTATGTTCAGGCCTCTAGTTTTCACAATTATTTTAAAATGTTTGTTGTGCAGAAGGATTTACTACCTGTATATATCTCTACTATTTACTCTACGATTTACTATATATTTAATGCACAATTATTCCCCAAATGTAGTATGTTGTGTACAATTTAAACTACAAACAGAACGCAATGATCTGCCAAATCTTATAAATATATTATATATGATATACTCACAGTGGAGTTTTAACTGTAAATATTGCTGTAATGGATACATTATGAAGTTTAGCACTGTCTTGCTGAAATTGATGGTGCCTTTCCAGATGAAGATGTTGAGGTTCTCCTTAGGAGTGACAAGGATGGATAAGATCAGGAATGAGATAATCAGAGGTACAGCACA
>JARVJN010000453.1:3522681-3534737 GCA_031763805.1 Argolebias nigripinnis
GGGCAGATACTATAAGATTATTTCTTCTCTCTGCCTACTTTCATTTTACGTCTTTTATATTACACACTGTATGTTTAAACGTTGTTTTTTTATTGATGTAAAATGAATAAATTTAATAAAAAATAAATAAATAAAAAAGTTGTTGAAATATGTGGATGTGCAGAAACAGGAAGTGACGTCAAGGGAGGACGCCTGCATTCAAGCCGAGCATTACTACAATGGCTAACAACACAGACAGTAGAGAAGAATCAAATGTTTCTTTAGATCATTTTTGAGTCACTATCAGAGAGAAACAAGAGTTTGAACAATAGTTCAAATACTTTTTCAATCAACAAAGACCAGGGAGTTTTTCTTTAATGTCACTTTCTGTTTCACTTTGGCTGTGCCAAGTTGCAAAAAATATATGCCAGCTATGTCACAAAATGGGTAAAATCATGTTTATTATGCCAGCGACCTTAAATATTAAGAAGCTTAGTTCAACTTTTTGTATTTGTAGGACATTTATGTCACAGGCACTTTCAGGTAGTGGTACATTTGATGTGTTTGAATTTCTAAGTTAGAGAGCAGTGCCTAGTTTGACATTTCTCTCCACCTGTGAATGATGCAGCTTCAAAAATATGTCCCTATTCAAGAGATTGAATACAAGGAGATTAGAAAAAAACGTGACTTGAGACAAAGTATATGTAACCCTGTGGTATTTATATCTGTCAAACCAGGTTTGTACAAATACGTCAGGCTTTCCATCTGAGTTGTTCCCATTGTGTTACCGTTTCCCATACGGCAGTCCGAGCCGATCGTTGCATGGCCGTTACTTTGATTTCTCCCTGCAGAAATGTTCCCATCACTTCCAGGTGTGGCCCAGTCATCTGGTCCATCGTTTGGTCCCAAACGTCTGGGTTGTCTCAGGCCTTCCTTGACGCCATTCTCTTTGTAGTCTGCAACGAGAACCTGGTTCTGTCTTTGTAGTCGTCAAGCGGAACCTATTTTTTCCTGCAGCGGTCTAACGTGTGGTTAGACGGGACAAGTGATTTATGCTGCTGGGGTACAACGGGGTGATCCCACCGTTTTCTGGACAGGGAGGGCAGAGGCTTGTTCTGGATGTTGTTATGGGTGTCTGACTCTGCACACACACTACTGACTATTAGTGCCATGAGATCTGGACTCCAAGTCCAGGATTAGCGATCAAAAAGACTGATGGGGAGGTTTTGGTGGGTGCAAAAGGAAACACTAACCCGGCTTGCCCAGGTGGTGTGGCTGAAAACAGATCTGTGGCGTAGATGGGTCGAAAACAAGCCATGTATGCGTGTACGCACGCAGTCCTGACTTGTATGGGGAGTACACTGCGTGGTGAACTCCGTCTAGTTGGATTTGAACCGTGACCGATTGGATTTCAGGCCTGGGGAGGCGACCCTTGACCTTATTTACAACATGTGCTACTCTGATTTTTCCGCCACAACATTTCGACTTCACTTTACTCCGTTTACCACCCAGACAAGCAAAGATATATGACTGGCCTATTTTAGATACTAATACTTACACTGTTTTAATCTTATTTATGTAATTTAACAAGATTATGGTGCTTAAATACTGTTTGGGAATTGAGAACAATCTTAAAATATAGTCACATTATCTTTAAAATAGCTTTTTACTGCAATTATAATTACCACAAAATTGTATTTTTGTGGTAATTTTGCACTTTTACTTTTTAAGCTATACACTGTCACGTCTTATTTTTAATGTATCTCCATAAGAGTTTGAAATGTAACATAAAGGCTTTATCTGACAATCAAATAATTTATAGTGCGTAAAACTTACAAAAACTGGAAAAACTAGAAAAATAGGCATAAGATTTTCCCTCAGATGTCACTAAATTTGACAAAAACCAACAAAAGAGCCACTTTAGAAATCAATAAATACATTTATTATCTTGCAGTTCTCATAAGGTTCTCTCCACACAAGGTCAAAGTTCTCCCCGACACACAGATGGTGGTCTCACATGTAGGTGGTCTCTTCGTCTGGGTCTGAGTCGTACGGTATAGAGGTTTGAGCTTCAGGGAGGTTATTGCACTGCAGGTAGCTGAAAATTACTTGAGCCTGAGAGCGATGAAGAAGAGGAAGTTAATGAAGTGAAGCTTGACTTTTGCTCTTCAACTAAATATAGCATTGCTTAAAAAAATAAGTCATTTAAAAAACACACAGCGAAGTTTCAAATGAAGTTTTTCACACCGAATTATAGATTTTGAGACTTTTACATGATTTTTTTATTATTATTATTATTATTATTATTAAAAATGTCAGGTCTTACTGTTTTTCTCTCGGAAACAATGCTCTTTCTTTTGCTATCAAAGCTCACCTGTATCACCACCTCCTGAGAGATGTCCACCCTGGGCCCATTGTGGCCCAGTCTGGCCACTGGGGGGCGTAAGAGGCTGGGACCAAAAACAGTAGCCAAGTTCAGCAAAGACATTTTGTTAATGTCCTGCCTCTGTGCAACTCTGAGGGGAAAGGATTCACAAAACAACAAAGTGCAAAGAATTTATTTGCGAACAAGACTTCAGCTCTGTCTCTAATGGTTGTTCCTACTAAAACGACGGCGAGCTAAAACACGATCGTCGCAAACTATCTAAGATGCAGACGTGTTGAGAACATCTGAATTACAGCAGAAGTCATGATGAGTTTCAAACCGTTGGAGGTGATGAAGGAGGAAGAGGAAGGTGTGCCGGTTGACGTCAGGACAGGCATCCAGCAGAGACAACATGGACGCCAGCCGTGAGTTTAGGTCTTGGATATCTACAGGAGGAGGGAGAGTCAGTCAGTAGAAGTGGGTATTTACCAGCCTATCAAGGTTTATAAGGGCTGATGGTGGTAAATTCTGTAAGACAGGTGCAAGCACATGGGCAACTCGACTTTTAAGAATTTCTACATGCATTTGCAGTGAAGATCCTGGAGATGAGATAGAGCAAGACCATTTAGAGCCTTTAAGAACTAAAACCAAAATCTTAAAATCAGTCCAGTAACAGACAGGAAACCAATGAAGTGAAATAACTGATAAAAAAACTGAATTTAAAATTGTTTTCTTAAATACCCTTCGTGATTGCAGTAAAGCTTGATGTGTGGTGGCGTGTTTGTGTTACCCAGAGTTTTTGCCAGACTCTGAAACATCTCAGCTGGGATCAGAGACTCGGGCAGATCTCTGATGTATAGTTTGAGGAGTCCGGAGACGGCGTTGACTTCTGCGCTTCTCAATCTGGTTACTGCTTCCCTCAGATCTAGGCAAACCGACAACTATTGTGATCAGTACTGTATAATCATTTACAAACTCCCTTTTCAGCAAAAAAAAAAAAAAAAGTAAGAAGTTCAGTGAGTTTGAAGTCCGGAAGCTTAACTATCATGAGTCAGAGTTTCTCTAATATGAAAGACTTTGATTGTGAGATTAAAAGTTAAACAAAGTGATCTCTGACTTCACAGATTGGCCTTAATAATGTTGTTATCGCTCTATTTTACTAAAACTTGTTTAGTGACAGGTGAAAAATCCAAATTACGTAAAAAAAATTGTGTGTGTTCTTTAGATTTCTCACCTAACTTAATCACCATTATTTTACCAGCATAAAGCAATCTGGGGCAATGTCCTCAATTGGTTCAGATCCTACCTCGCTGACAGATCCTTTTGTGTTTCCATCAACGATTTTAGGTCTGAAGTGGCAGCACTTAAATGGGGGGTTCTGCAGGGGTCCATCTTGGGTCCCCCCCATTCTCTTTATACCTACTGCCACTTGGTGCTATTTTCCGGAAACAACATACCTTTTCACTTCTACGCCGATGACTGTCAAATTTACTTCCCCCTAAGACACAATGGTACATGCTCTATTCAACCTCTGCTCGACTGCCTGGCTGACATCAGGGACTGGATGGCTTTAAATTTCTTAAGTTTCAATGAAAAGAAGTCTGAAGCCATGATGTTCCCTCCCAATGACACAATTTTATGTCGATATTCTGTTTTGTACTTCATTTTGTATGTTGTCTATGTGTTGACTGTTGTTTGTACAGCACTTTGGTTAGCCTTGTCGTTGTTTTAAGTGCTCTATAAATAAAATGGTATGGTATGGTAGGACATGTGGCAGATAATAGATGGATGGATAAAGTGACAAAAATATATTTAAATCTTTATGACAGAAGTGTAACTCATCCATCCATCCATTATCTTCCGCTTGCTCTGAATTTGGTTTGCTGGGGCAGCAGTTTGAGCAGGGAGGCCCAGACTTCCACCGTCATCTCTTCCAGCTCCCAGGCCAAGCGAGAGACATAGTCTCTCTAGCGTGTCCTTGGTATTCCCCGGGGTCTCCTCCCAGTTGGACATGCCTGAAGCACCTCCCTAGGGAGGCACCCAGGAAGCATCCTTACCAGATGGCCGAACCATCTTAACTGGCTCCTCTCGATGTGGAGGAGCAGTGGTTCTACTCTGAGTCTCTCCCAGATAACTGGACTTCTCACCCTATCTCTAAGGTAGAGTCCTGCGGAGGAAACTCATTTCAACCGCCTGTATCCACAATCTCGTTCTTTCCGTCACTACCCAGAGATCATGACCATAGGTGAGGGTAGGAACATAGACTGACAATAAACAGAGAGCTTTGCCTTTTAGCTCCCTTTTCACCACACAAGACCGGCACAGAGTCTGCTGCAAACGCTGCACCAATCCATCTGTCAATCTCACGCTCCATTCATCCCTCACTCGTGAACAAAACCCTGAGATATTTGAACTCCTCCACTTGAGGCAGAACCTCTCCATTAACCTGAAGAGAGCAATCCACCCTTTTCCGACTGAGGACCATGGCCTCAGATTTGAAGGTGCTGATTCTCATTCCAACTGTTTCACACTCGGTTGTGAACCGCTCCAGTGAAATCTGGAGATCACAGCACAATGACGCCAACGTACCACATCATCTGCAAAGAGCAGAGATGGAATCCTGAAGCCACCAAACCAGAAACCCTCCATCCCCTGTCTGCATCAAGAAATTCTGTCCATAAAAGTTATGAATCGAATCAGTGACAACAGGCAGCCCTGGTGGAGTTCAACTCACACCCTGATGGGGTTTGACTTACTACAACAATGCGAACCAAACTCTTGCACCACTTGTATAGGGACAAAACAGCTCCTAACAACAGGCCCCAATCCCATACTCACGAATCACTCCCCACAGCATACCCAAGGAACATGGTTGAATACCTTCTCCAAGTCCACAAAACACATGTAGACTGGTTGGGCAAACTCCCATGACCCCTCGAGACCCTAGTGAGGGTAAAGAGCTGATCTAGTGTTCCACAGCCAGGACGGAACCTACATTGTTCCTCCTGGATCTGAGATTCGACCAACGATCGGACTCGCTTCTCCAGTACCCCTGAATAGACGTTGCCAGGGAGGCTAAGGAGAGCGATGCCCCTATAGTTGGAGCACACCCTCCGGTCCCAGAAGAAGAGAGGAACCACCACCCCAGTCTGCCAATCCAGTGGCACTGCCCTCGATGTCCACACGATGTTGCAAAGGTGTGTCAACCAAGACAACAACAACACAGTCTCCAGAGCCTTAAGGAAATCAGGGTGAATCTTATCCACCCCCGGAGCCCTGCCGCCGCAGTGCTTTTCTTATTTCTTAATCGGTGTGTCATAATTACAAGTGAGCTGCTTAACATGAGCAAGATTTGGAAAAATTAAAACTCAAAGAACCATTTAATTCCACAAATTTTCAAGTTTACCATCAGTCAAACTAATGAATGTGTCCTGTAGAGTTTTGTGGCACTTGTCATGTAATAACACAACTGAATACTACAAGTTTATTATATTAAAAAGGTAATAAAAGACTAGGTGACTTTTCATCAAAAACCTATTTGAATAAATAACCAATTTGATTGTGATTTTCTACTTTCTAACAATCCAAGTTTATTTTCTTCAACAGATTTTAAACTAATCCAAAAAAAGTTAATATTCTTGTTTTTTGCAGTGACCATAAAGGCATTATGATGTTGGTTTATGAACTAAAAACTTACATTTCATCAGTGTTTTCAGTTTATTGACCCTTTCTCATTTGATAACCTGTAAACTGCCTTCTTCTGTAATAAGCGCCAACATCTATAGAGAAATGTGTTTACAACATGTGACATGTTTATAAGACATTAACTATTTTTGTTTATTTGCATCTTAATCTGACAAAGCCCCATGGTAATAATAATAATAATTTATTGAATTTGTACTGCACTTTACATTTCTCAGTCTCAAAGGGCTACAATATAAAACAGTTCGTGAGAATAGAGCAAGAACTAAAGAAAAACAACAGGATTAAAAATACATTTAAACACTATAAAATATTTAAAATGAGAAGGTCATAAGGATATGCTGGAAAAATACATTGTTTTCTCACAATGTTTACTGAAAATGGTTCTGTTCAGGAATATTGTTGTCTTGATCATACCAGTTCCTGAAGTTGCATGTTGTATGTTAGATAGATAGACAGATAGATAGATAGATAGATAGATAGATAGATAGATAGATAGATAGATAGATATTGATATAGATAACACAGCGTTTATAACAAACATTTCACTTGAGCGTTTCACTGAAGGCATGATTCTGTTTCTCTTTATTGCGTAGCATGAACTCTAAAGTGATTTGTTTTCTGTATTCAGGATTTTTTATCTTCAGCTGTTAAAAGTTTGCTTCTATACAAATCAATGAAGGCTTCTGTTTCACCATTTCCAATCCAAGGCTGCCACCTTCAGGGTATTTTTCTCATGTTCAGCTTCTACTGTCTTGAGTCATAAATAAAATTCAACCGTTTACCTTTTTCCTGTTTACATTTGTGAGACCCAAATGTCTCCAATGCTGTGAAATATGTGCCTTTTGTCAGCTCTGATCAAATGTCTTTCTTCTGCTTTTGGCTTTTTCCTCTTCAGGGGTCTCCACAGCGAGTCATCCTCCTCCATCACTCTGTCCTCACTCCAACTACCTCCATGTCCTCTCTAACTGCATCCATATATCTCCTCTTTATCTTTTTCCTGGCAGCTGCATTTCTAACATCCTTCTACCAGTATACCCACTGTCTCTCCTCTGGACGTCCAAACAAACTATCTCAGTCTGGCCTCTCTAACTTTATCTCCCAGATGTTCAACCTGTGCTGTACCTCTGATGATCTCATACCTGATTATTCATTGTCACTCTGAATGAGAACCTCACATTTTAATTTCAGCTACTTCCAGTTCTTTTTCCTGTCTTTTTGTCAATACCACCGTCTCCAACCCACACCACAAGCTGGTCTCACAACTGTCTTGTAAAATTTTCCTTTGACCTTTGCTACCACCTTTGTGTCACAAATCACTCCCGAAACTTTCTCCATCCCCTCCATCCTGCCTGGACTCCCTTTTTTCACCTCTTTACCACATTCCACATTTTCCTGGACAGTGGATCCCAAATATTCGAAGTCCTGCACCTCTGGGATCTCTGCTTGATCGAATGTCTTTATATTTAAGATTAATCTCAAAATAAAAGTACAGTATATGAATTATCCATGCCATGGGTAAGATAATCAGCAACTCTGATCTATTCAATACGTGATAATGTTCAAATTTTTATTATTGTCCTTGACAGCAATATGCTTCCGTAATTCTATGTATAGTCACCCGGAAAAAAAATGTTATTGAGAGAAAAGTGTTGCGAGAGTATGATAATCTATTTTCCCCACGTCATGTCCTTTACAGGGTTCCGTATATTCATCGCTTTAACTTTTCATAGCGGGGGGTGCTTTTTTTGACACAACACCGACTTCTGCTCAAGCCTTCGTCTAACAGCGCATGCGCGACAGATGGAAGGATTCCATCTCTCGCGCATGCGCTGTTAGAAGCCGCTAAATCGTACTGTGAGAGAAGAAGTCATGGCGGAACCGATGCAGACCGACGATTTTCCTTTCTCACCTTCAGGAATGGCTGAAGGTATGACTGCTTCTACTGATTTCATGCGTTTGTGAATAAAAATCGTATCTTTGCGTTTAGCGGAAGTCGGGGGACATTGAAGCTTTTCAATTCCAGCGGTGTTGGTAGCTTCCTCCTTGCTAACGTTAGCCGCAGCTAGCAAAGAGCGCTGCGGCGTGCCACAAAAAAAAAATTGTGCTAAGCTAACTAGCGCTAGCCGTTTCTGCTCCAAGGTCGACAAGAGCAGCTCTGCATCCGATGGTTTATTCTGACCAAACTGAAACCAGCTTTCCTGCTTGTGTTTTATACGCCGAGATGAGCATCTTTAGATCGCATTCCGTTTTTTTAGGTTGTTGTGAGATGCTCTTTATGGAACGTCGCGTGCTAAGAATCGGCTCCTCACGAGACCGACCATTGATCGTCCCAAAGGATGGATCGCAACTAAACTTCGCGTTAAGTGACTAAAAATCCACATTTTCCACGTTGTCCTATTTGTCGCCACTACTTGAAGTAATAAAAAAACAATAATTTTGAATAGTAGTTCAATTTGTTACTTTCCCACTCTTTTTAAAATTACGTAACAAAATGTGCGGGCAGAGTATCGGTTATCCAAGGGATGGTTCAGGTAGCTTTCAGAAATCCAGTCAGGTTTTCTGAAATTGACCCTACAGTTTTACCATTTGTATGGTAGGCAAAGGCTAAAAATGTGCTTCTGTATCTTGGCTTTTGTTTTTTGTGCAGATGTCTGAGCATACGGGTTCTGGACTTACTATGCAGGAATTACTGCTGATAAATTTAAAGAAGGTTCTCCAGAGCTCCATCAGTTGAAGGGAATTTTCGAGCCAATACGTTTGTGCACGACTGACTGAACTGTGTTGTGTTCTTGTCAGCGGCAATAAAAGTATCCTAAGATAAACTGTATCTTGTTAAAAGATTTGCCTGGTTTGAAATTGTCCTTTTTTGCCTCTTCCTTCCTCTGCAGTAAACAAGATGATAAGAGAGCATGGCAACCTGTTTTCTGACACCCAGTGCAAACTGTGCAACGCCATCCTAAATTCAGAATCTCAGAAGTTGACTCATTATCAGGTCAGTTCACCAAAATGTCTTGATGCTTTCATTTAATTCTTACAGGGATGTTAATTTGAATCATTTATGTCCAATTTGTGGTTTTAATTCTTCAAGAACTGCAACAGCATGTTCACAGTAAACCAGCTGGGCTGCATTTGATAAGGGAATGTTTTCTTTTAAAGTTGACAACAAAATATGTGAAATCATCCCGTTTTTTTTTTTTTTTTTGATAGTTAGTTTTTTGCACTGACTTCTCTAATTATATATTTATTTTTTTGTAAATTTTTATTTATTTATTTTGGTACTTTCAGAGCAAGAAACATGCCAACAAGGCGCGGCGTCATTTTTCCCTTAAGGATGAGAAAGAGGAGCCTGTGAAGAAAGTGAAGACATCTAACAATGTGAGTTAAATATAAATGTATCTTAAGACGCCACTGCAACTTGATCTCCTTCTGTTTTGACAAAAAAATATTCCAAGTGTAGTATTTACTTGCCAAGCAGTGATTTGAAGTATTAATTAAAAATAAAATGCTGTCAATGTGAGCTGGTTGGCTTTCACATGTTGGTGGTTTTGATCCTTATACTATTTCTGCTAGTTTCTCTATATACAAAATCTCCTTTTAACTTTTTTTTGTCAAGAAATCTCATGTTTTGTAAGGAAACATACCAGTAGTTGTATGGATTAACGTTCTCTGTCACCGCAGCAGATTTTTGACATTTTGAATGTGGCCTGGGCAAATTTTTCATCTGTAAAAATAAGGATGGGAAAAACAACGTGTTTTGTTGTGGTCTTGTTAAAGCCGTCCAATCTAATAATGGTACAGGAATTAAACTGACGCTGTTTTCAACCAATAAAAGAGAAGCAGGGCCACAGTTTGAGCCAATCAGAGCAGAGCAGGGCGGGTCCTGCCGTCTTGTTCACGCTGAGCCTGGGCGTGCGCAGCAGAGAGAAACTGCAGGTGTAAACTCACCTGCAGTAAACCAAGGAGTGCACCCCGCAAACCTAACAGAACCGCCCCTTCATGAAGGTGATGTGTAATAAATTATTAAACGTTTACGTATTAAATGTATGTGCTCATATACCATCACCTCCTCCCACACCGCTCCCCGACCTCCCTGGACTTTTGTATCTAAAGTCTGACTTTGTATCAATTAAAGTGTTCAGAGCGCCCCCATCATCGTACAGACATGTGCAACTTGCGCACATGACCAAACTCCGGGTCACAGAGAGAGATTGATAAGTGACGTGCACCGCTGCAGGAGCGCGCAGCCTGTTGAGTTTCTCTCACGGTGAAAGAGGCTGTTTCTGCTGCTTCCGTAAGCGTAAGAAAAAATAAATAACGCTAAAAGATGAATACCAATATTCATTTGCCCCAGATTATAGCAGAGATGTGTGTCTCTGTTAAATGTCAAATTTTTTAAATGTTAAACTAATGAAAAGTATCCTGATGCATGCTCAATAATCCAGGTAGAAAAATCTAAATAAGTTGAGTTAGGTCCTCTGGACGGATTCAAAAATTTGTAGAAGTGTTTCGTCTTTCATCCGAAAGACTTCTTCAGTCTGAGGCGCTGTATTCAGGTCAGTTCTACAAATAGCACCTTCTCATAAGCTATGTTTACATGCACAGAATTCTTTGACTGGATTGAGTTTTTTTTCTTCAGATTAAATAATTCACATGTATAGTTACATGGGCACAATCCGTTCACAGTGAGCGTTTACAAGCGGTGGGGTTTCATTCTGAACAGAAGTACCGGTACTGACATTTGCAGAGTGGTAAACTCTCCTTTAAAAAAAACACAGAAGAAGTTCTACTTCCAGGATGAACATAAACAAACCTGAGTGCCCAAAATGGACCAGCGCCAGGTTTTAATGACGTGGAGACGTTACTGCACTCTCTGACTGAGCTGCAGGTCATACAGATCATTTTGAGCTCTTTTGAAGTTTCTAGTAGAAAAGTTTTGCGTCGTCGACATGCTAGCATTATTAGCATTAGCCAGGTGGAAATACATGAGGTAGACATAGGTCACACATGCGCAGTCAGGTCAGTTTTCCACCATCGGAATAAAAGGAACAGATTACTGTAAGTGTTTACATGTGCACCGTTTGGATTATGAATCAGCATAAACCACCCGTCTCATTCTGATCACAATCTTTCAGATTGAGCTGATTGAGATTACGTATGTCCATGTAAACATATCAATCAGTTTGTTGTTGACATACAAAACTAGCATGATCAAGGAGGATCATCAGCATGGGTGATTGATCGTTAGCACCCTGATGGCTGCTTGCTATTCACAAGGGGCTGAGTGATACTAGATATAACAGCATTGTAAGAGGGGGACATGAACACGGAGGCCTCCACCTTTTTTTCAATGATGGACAATTTCTCTTCACAAAGATGGCCTCCTTTACTCCTCTCTATCAAGGACTGAACATCTTCATCCCCTTGTAGAGGCAGTGCAGCCGGCTTGGGACCCAAAAGTCCAAGGTCGGTCACTGCATACCTTGTGGTGTCTCTGGGCTGCACAGCTCATCCCCAAATTGCCCCCTGGGCGCTTTCAATAGCTGCCCACGGCACCACCTGGTGGTGGATGGGTTAAATGCAGAGACCAATTTCGCCATTGTATGGAAACAATGTGATGACATTGTGTGACATTATTATTGAAGTACCGTTATGATGCACATGGTTGCAGCTTTGTTCACAGAGAGAACACCACAAGTGTTGCATATTTCAGTGCAAAAATATATGCCCAAAAAACAATATTACATAGTTATTTCATCGTGATTGGACTTCTGTTGTTGTGCTTTTCAAACAATACTCTTTTTATTTGACGCATTTTAGTAGTTTGTTGCTAAATACCCATTTAAAGAACAATGACCAGTACACCTAATACATTAAAATGTATTTTTCCAGGTTTTCCTACTACTCATTTCTGTTGAACTCAGGACTGTTAGTATGTTAACTTCATACATTTGGAGACAGAAAAAGTTTTAATAACTTACCAAAAGCCGTCTGCGCACGCCGCCTTCAG
>JARVJN010000453.1:3637878-3648841 GCA_031763805.1 Argolebias nigripinnis
GTTAGGGAGCAGATGGTGGGGGTTAAGGGCCTTGCTCAGGGGCCCAGAGTGGGGCGAATGAGGGTGGAGGCAGGTGTATGTTGTTGGTACTGGGGCTTGAACCGGCAATCTTCTGATCTCAGGCCCACCGTCTCTAACCACTGCGCCACCACTCCCCCCATTTAGTGCTTACTTTGATATTTGTGCATTTTTTTTAACCTTTTGAATTATTTAGCTTTTTCAACCATGTTATTATACTCATTAAAAATTAATCGAGTATTCTTCACATCTCATGCTGTTTATAACTTTTACTGCTCTTTTCAGCTTTTTGTTTTCAGCTTATTTGTGGTACTTTTGGCTTTCTTCAGCTTATTTCAGCTGATTTTTAGCTTCTTTGTGCTAATTTTAGCTTCCTTTAGCTCATTTCAGCTTTTTGCTCATTCTTTGTGCTAGTTTTAGCTTCCTTCAGTTCATTTCAGCTTTATTCAGCTTCTTTATGCTAGTTTTAGCTTCCTTTACCTCATTTGAGCTTTTCCAGCTTCTTTGTGCTAGTTTTAACTTCCTTCAGCTCATTTAAACTTTTTCAGCTCCTTTCTGCTAGTTTTAGCTTCCTTCAGTTCATTTCAGCTTCTTTATGCTAGTTTTAGCTTCGTCAGCTTCTTTTAGCTTCTTTGTGCTAGTTTTAGCTTCCTTCAGTTCATTTCAGCTTCTTTGTGCTAGTTTTAGCTTCCTTCAGTTCATTTCAGCTTCTTTATGCAAGTTTTAGTTTTCTTCAGCTTCTTTGTGCAAGTTTTTGCTTCCTTCAGTTCATTTCAGCTTCTTTGTGCTAGTTTTAGCTTCCTTCAGCTCATTTCAGATTTTTTTTAACCTTCTTCGTGCTGGTTTTAGCTTCTTTTGTCTCAATTAAGCTTTTTTCAGCTTCTTTGTGCTAGTTTTAGCTTCCTTCAGGTCATTTCAGCTTCTTTATGCTAGTTTTAACTTCCTTCAACTCATTTCAGCTTTTTTGTTGCTCTTTCTCACTTCCTTCTGTTATTTTATTATTATCCAGGTCTCTCTTGTAAATGAGTCCTCGAGGCTCAATGAGATTAACCTGCCTAAATAAAGGTTGAATGAAATTTGTAGCTTTTTCGTTCTTTCTTCTAATTTCATATATTTATGCTGCTTTCAGCTGTTTAAACTTTTTTTGCTCTTTTCAGCCACCTTCTGCTAATTTCAGCTCTTTTTTTGCCTCTTCAGCTACTTTTTTGTGGTTAATGTTAGCTTTTTTTTTGCAGCTAATTTCAGCTTCTTTTTTATTTCATTTTTTTTGCTAGTTTGAAAATTATAGTAATCTTTTCAGCCGCTCTTTGTCTGTTTCAGCTTATTCTGCTATGTGTATTTCTGTCGTGTTTCTGCTGTGTTCCTTTTTATTTTCCTGCTTTCAGTAAACGTCAGCTGTTCAAATTCAACTTGCATGATCGGTTTAGCGTTGAAATCTTTTCAGCCTGGATTCAACTAATCAGCAGCTTTCAGCTAAAATCATCCAGAAAGGAGCACGTTCACAGGAAATGTAATGTCTCTAGTGGCAGCGTTATGGTTCGTTTGATGCTGAAGTGTTAGAAATGTGTCCCAGTGGGATGAAAACATGCTGAAGACGATGTCTCTTTGTGTCTGAAATTCTAAAAATTTTCCCTGAAAAGTTGTGACTAGAAACTCACATTGGTGGTTTTCTTGTAGTAGTCGATCTGGTGGACGCCTCTGGCCAGACCAAAGTCCGCGATCTTCATCACGTTGTCCTCCGTCACCAGAACATTCCTGGCTGCCAAATCTCTGTGGATGCACTGCAGAAGGAAAACCATAAACATAAACGTGAACATACGTCAAACTGCAAATTCACGATTTATGACGAGCTGAAAGAAGTTGATATTTTGATCTGCCGAGCAGACGAAACTAGACAAAAAGCTCAATTATCCTGGATTTCAGAGTCATAAAAAGCTATTTATTACAGACACGTTGCTGTCAGTCTTGTTTGGTTTGTGAATTTAAGGATCAAGAAGTAGCTTTAAAGGAGGTGGAAAATTATTGCTGATTTTCTTCTAAAATTAAAAAGTCTCTGAAGTCTAAAGTCAACTCAGTTTAGTGAATTCCACAAAAATAAAATGCCTTTTTATAGACATCCTGGAGAAAACACAACCCTCTAAGAAGAAAAAAGAAAGCACTGTTCGCCCACACCGAACGCATGTCATTAAGTTTATTTTAGTTTTCGTTTGAAATAGACTTGTGAGTTGTGGGGACGAGCAAAATGAACCTTTCTTGGTTTGCGGGTCTCCCCATAATTGAGGGTTAGTTTAAGGCTCCAGGATTCTTGGGAGGCAGCAGAGCCGAAACCTGATGCCAGACGAAGGCTCTGCTGCCTGCTCGCTCGCTAACAGATTTATGGCAGCGCTAAAAAGGACAAAGCCCCGCGAGCAAAGGGACAGGCAGACGGATGGAGAAGAGTAAACAGGGCCGAAGCTGCGGCAGCGCGCCGCTCAGGAATGCCTGCCTGAGACACCGGCTGGCAGACAAAGAGGCGTGTTGATAAGACACACACCAACAGAATGCATGCTGGGAAAATGAAAGGGGTTGAAAACTAGGGGGAAGGCAGAGTAAATGAAGAGCAAGGCAGGAGGGAACGAAAGAGAAAGCTGGTCCCACTGAGAATAAAGAACAGAGAAGTCAACCCAAATATTACCGTATTTTCCGGTGTATAGGTTGCACCTTTTTATAATTTTTGTATGGCCTGCGACCTATACTCAGGTGCGACCTATATATGGACTTTTCCCAATTCTTTGGCAATAATTGGATGGTGCGACCTATACTCAGGTGTGACCTATACACCAGAAAATACTGTAAAAACAGGTATCAACCTAAAGTTTTGTGATAGCTGAGCTAGCTTTAAGCTGCTATAGTCATACCCATCTGCTCACTACAGACTCATGTTCAGGCTGCTGTTTAATACACCGTATTACTTTACATTATGAGTGTTTAATAGATCTTAGATCCTTGCATAATTTTTGTGCTTTATATTTTTGCTATTTTGGGGTGTAACTGGGACCTTGTGTACACAGTTTTGTTCTACCTCATGTACCACATGTGATGCGAATGACAATAAAGAACCTTGAACCTTGATGGAATAGCTGGCCCAAAACCTTTCTTTAAAACTTTGCCATTGTTGATTTGGAGTTAACTCTGTTACGTTTAGTCTGTTAGCAAAATATCTCATGAACCCCTGAATGAGATTTAATTAACCCTCTGAGAAATAATCATTGCATTTATGTTTAAAAATGTTCAGTGCAGTTCAATTCAACCTTTATTTAAAAATGATAATCTTTTGGGGCCAGTCCAATTCAAGATGGCCGCCACAGCTAATCAACCATAGCCTTCACAAAAATGGCTTTAAATAAGTCAGTTTTACAGATATTGAACTAAATGTTGGCGTGGTGGCAGCTGAGAGTCGTCCACAAAACACACACTAAGTGCTACTCGATACATGAGAACTTTGCTTAAAAATTCAGCCAATGCTGTTTGTCTGTTAGCAAAATATCTCATGAATCACTGGACTGATTTGATTAAACTTACAGTAAGAAATCAACCTTTTGAGCCAACCCAATTTAAGATGGCCACAACAACAAACTAACATCAGAAAACTCAATAGTTGCTATAGTTCCGTCATGTTTTTATATTTTGCAGCTGACTATGGGGTGCTGTTTGTAAAGTTGCACAGTCAAAAATTAACAGCAATATTTTGGTTTATTTAGACTTTTAGAAGAAAAAAATGGATTTTTTCAATCATCTTTTCACCATGTTATCCATACATTTACGAATGTAATAGTTCCAAGCTAAATATTTATTTTACAAGTTACATATTTAGTTAACATGGTAAATATTTAGTTAAATATTTAGTTAGCAAGCTAAATATTTAGCTCCATACTACAAACTAAATGTTTATGTCCAAGTTAAATGTTTAATTTACAAGTAAGTTAAATATTTAATTAGCAAATTAAATATTTATTTTAGAAATTAAATGTTTAGCTTGGAAAATAAATATTTAGGTCCAAGCTAAATATTTAAGTTGCTAATTAAATATTTAGTTTAGGAATTAAATGTTTAGCTTAGAAATTAAATGTTAAGTTTTGAAAATAAATATTTAACTTGGAAATTAAATATTTAATTTGCACCTAACTATTTAGTTCACAAACTACATATTAAACTTGCAAGTTAAATATTTAGTTTGTAAACTAAATAATGAGCTTGTAAATAAAATATTTAGTTTGAAACTATGACATTTATAAATGTATCTATAACATGGTGAAAATCTGACTTTGAAAAAAAAAAACTATGTATTTTTTCTTATGAAAGTCTTAATAGACCAAAAATATTGCTGTTAATTTTTGACTGTGTAACTTTACATATACGGCACCCCATAGCTGATTTGTCAATATTGCATGATTGAAATCACCAATAATGTCATTGTTATGTCTGTAACGTCATAATTTCTCTAAACAAGACGACCTGAGTCCAAAGTTCTTTTGTGAAACCAGTAATCTCAGCTGTATGTGTTGTTTAAAATATTGCGAGGTTTTAACTTAACAGATTTCTTCCTTGTATGGAAAAACAAGCGTTCTGAACTAAAGTGACGTTTCTATTTCACCAAACTTTATAACACGAAAACAAATGAAACCCTCCGTTCTTTTTGATCAGCAAACCGCTTTGATTCAACAATCTTTTTTGACAAATTCTCCAAAAGCGCACCGTCAAACCTTCAAAATGAAGTAAGGAGTGTTTTCAACCGTAAATCAGCCACCAGGTCATCGTTTCTTCTTTAGACTGACTTCATCTCATTCATAAAACAGCTTGTAGACAGATTTACAGCCACTAAAATATTCAGATGTCATTTCCACGCTTTCAAGTGAACCCACCCTTTTGGAGGCCAGGTACTCCATCCCTCGGGCCACCTGGTAAGCACAAGACAGCAGGTCTTTGAAGGTGAGCTGCTCCTCGGGTACTTTAGTCACATCAAAGGTGTAATCCATGCCTGGAGGTCGCCTGGCCCGCAGGTACTCCCTCAAACTGCCTTTGGAGGCATATTCCACCAACACATACAGAGGGCCTGCGGGGGTGGGAGTAAGACAGGTTGAAGGGCCATGTGTGTTTTTACGTTAGCCTCTGGGTTTGAGATGAAACAAACTGAGAAGCAGGAAGAAGCTCACCATCCTGTGTGCAGACGCCCAGGAGGTTGATGATGTTCTTGTGCTTGTCCATCACTTTCATCAACTCCATTTCTGAAATCAGGTCCGCCAGGTCTTTGTCCGTAGCATCGTCTGAGAAAACAGTTGTATGATTTAAACCAGGGGTCTGCGACCTGCGGCTCTGGAGCCACAAAAAAATGACTAGTTTTAGCAGTTTTCCTGCCATTTCCGTTGCAAATATATTGATACCGTATTTTCCGGCCTATACGTTGCACCTTTTTGCCTAGTAATTTGCAAACCCTGCTACTTATACGCCGTTTCCCTCCTTGTGGTCTTCGACGAACAGTAGCAAAATTTACACCGGCACCGTTTAGCTAGCTGGTCATTGTTAACCTGGGCCTCGAGCGATCCAGTATGGTTTCGCTTTGAGGAACTCGCATTACATACATTACATCGGATGCCGTTCCTGACACAACCCTCAACATTTACCTGGGATTGGGACATGAGAAGACATGGGGAGAAGATATGTTTGTCTAAATTTTAGACAAACGTGTCTTCTCACATGCAGCAAACTGTAAAGTTTTTTTTTTTAACTACCTTTGAGCATCTTGACCGCCACAGTGTTGGCCTGGTCCGAACCGTCCTTGTTGATCCCAAAGGCTTCGGCTCTGACCACCTGACCAAAGCAGCCTTCGCCTAGAGGTTTCCCCAATGTTAAACTAGAGAAAAAAACAGCGTTAAGTGAAAAACCACAAAGTAGGAATAGTTGTACAAGTTCTTGCAATATTCTAAACAACGTTTCTAAACTCTAAAGCTCTAAAAGATCACAGAATGTCTTGATTTCTGCTCCCTGCCTCCTCTGCTCTTTGCCACCTGCAAGCGCTCTTGGCCACGCCCATTTCTCAGCTCTGCACGCAGAACTCTGATCAGTTGCAGCAGGAAGTTTATCCTGCAGTAACGGCTGCACAAAGGTGTAGCAGGTGCTAAACATGTTTAAATAATTTATTTTAAATAAAAAATTACATGCCATTTGTGCGTCTCATCCACCAATGTGCCAATTGTTTGTCAAGTCCAATCTTATTTTGAAAAACCACGACAGAGCGATTCCGCGATAAACGAACCGCAAAGTAGCGAGGGACTACTGCATGTCCAAATAAAAACTGAACAAATACATAATTTGGACCTTTGGTTTTTTAAACTGCAGGTTAGAAAAAGCTGAAATTGAGCTACACGCTTTTATTTTTAGCTACCCACATGATTCGAAACCTGCAATTTTTATTGAGCCTGGATTCTAACAGCCACAGTAAATATGAAGGTTTCTGAAATAACAATTCAAAGCTTATGTTTGCAATCATTTTAAAGATAAATGGGACTTCAAAACATCATCTTCCTCCTCTAATTGATGACAGATGTGTAGCTTATACTGCAGATAACTTACTTCTCTCTTGGGAACTCCCAGTCTGGATCGTAGGGTAACTCAAACTCCATAACTCCGGCCAGCATGGGTGAACAGCCGGAGGAGAGTCGAGCCACCCTCATCAAGGACGCGCTGGACTTTCCTGATGAGTTGGACTCTACAGAATACTGTGGGAAAACAAACGTAAACTTTATGAACATTCCTTTGGAACATATAGAAAGTTTGACTTTAGACGTTGTAGGATGATACTTCACGTGAGCTACTACTGCATGCACTTTTATGCCAAAGATTTTATTACAAGCTTTGGTACAGTTCTGTTGGAAAGAGTAATTCTACACTGATAGCATTTCGTCATACCTGTCTACGAAGCGGGAACTTTGAAAGCTTCTGCACAGGAAGGGCATCGAAAGGCTCCCTGCTAGGGTGGGCCTGCATCCGACACAACACCGCGATGATGATGGCCATGAGCAAAGCCACAAATCCACAGGCGTAAATGATGATGTCGGTGTACTTTGTCTCCATGGTTTCAATGGCTACCGCTGCTTCTTCCTCTGCAGGGGCAAGTATACAGGTGCGCTTAAGCCACGGTTTGATCAATCAAAATGACAAGGAATGTGAAACTTTATGGGTGATAAATGAATACAAGGAAGTTAAAGACTCTTTAGTTATATTATACCTGACAGGACAGTGAGCCAAGCAGACTGGTAGGCGAAGCCGATTGAATTACCGGCCAGGCAGGTGTACTCTCCTGCGTCTTCCATGGTAACTTTGGACAGGTACAACACCTCCACCTCTGACATGTTCAGGCTGCCAGTCTGCAGAACATGAAACGCAACAAAAAAACATAAATAAATAGAACTTACTTTAAAGGCAGCTGTAATTTCTTTCCCCCACTTCAACTAAAACCATCTCTTCAATCCTACACGAACCTTGAGGACCTGAACGTACGGCGTCCCATCAGGACCGTAGCGACTGCCGTTGCTTTGGATGTGCTTGAGCCACTGAATGTGAGGCTGAGCGTCGCTGTAGACCTTGCAGTGGAACTGAACGTCGCTGCCAACAACGGCTGTGGTGTTGGCAGGTAAACCAGCTTGCAGGATTGGCCTGTGAGGGGAGCGTTCTGTAACAGGAGGAAATAAGGGAAAGAACTGATCAAGGATAGAAGAATGTTTTGACTATATGATGATTAAACAGCTCTACAAAGCATGATTTAGTTTTCAATGGGAGTCTATCACTGCAGAAATTGAACAAAGTAGTGGCTAAAAACGTCTAAATATTAAACAACTGGGAAACATGACTATATTTCAAACAGTCGGCTCAAAATAGCCACCAATTGTCAAACTCTGATGTGATTCTGTACTGGCAACCAGACAGGAAAAATCTTTTTTGGGAATGAAAATTGGTTCCATTATAGCATGGCGCTTTGTCAATGGTCTCTTTGATCTGCGGTCACCCTCGCTCTCTGATCTCGTTAGTTGTCTCGTTAGTCTTCCCCCCTTCCGTCAGCAGAGATGGAAACTGACCCCGGAGTAAACAGACGGGAAACAAACGAACAAACAAACCGCAGCCCTCCTCAACTTCTCGTCACAAATCGTGTAGAAAACTGGAGCTGACGTCTCACCGTCCAGATCCTGGTCCGCCATGGCTGATGCCAGGCATCCCTGTCACCTTCTGCTCACCCCTCACGTTATTTCCCGTCAGTGTGGCGGTGACCTTTTGAAGGCTTTTTTGTAGGCAAATTCTGACAAATGCGTCGACAACTGCTTCAAATGATAAACATTTCATCCTTACCTATGATGCATGCACTGCTGTCCAGCTGTGTTTTCCTCCTCACGTGTGTCTTTTTATATCTAGCCTGTATTGTTTGTGGTATTTTAACATTTTCAGTATCAAAATACATTGCTCCATTGGTAATAGCGCGCTATTATTTTGTTATTTGTAACTTTTATATTATTTAAATTATTAGTTATGTTTTGTTAGTTGTAGCTTTTAGCTATTTTTTATTAATTGTACCAATTTGCCACGGCATTGATAAGTTTTGCTTTCAGCTAGTCTTGTTAAATTTATATTTTAGCTCCTGTTTTGTCGTCTTTAGCTTTTTACTGTGTTTTTATTATGACTTATAGTTATGTATTGTAAATTTGAACTTCCGAGTTATTTTTATGTCATAGTTTTAGCTTTTAGTGCTTAACAGTCATGCAGCATTTTCAAAGAAAATGCAATTTCTCTCTTTAAAAAAATTAAAGACAACAAATTCAGACACCCAAGGAAGAATCGTTTGTCTTACCCAGAACGTCAAGGACGTAGCTGTGAGAAATGGATCCATATTTGTTCTCCACCACGCAGGTGTAGTTCCCTCTGTCTGAGGGCACCACGCTCTCCATCACCAGACTCCAGTGTTGGTGTCTTAGCTGGTCAAAGTAGAACAGAACAGTTAGCATCTAACTCTTGATCGGTACAAACTTTATCTGGAGTTCTTGTAGATCGCGTACGCTAAGAAGCGTCACCTTTATCCCTCCGATGCGGTGCTCTCCTCTGAATTCACGCCCGTTCTTGAGCCAGCGGATCGTTGGTATTGGGCTGCCCATTGCCGGGCAGCGAAACTTGACCGTGTTGCCTGCAGGGACGGCGTACAGCTTCTTGTCCATGCGTTGGGTGTGCGTCCAGTAGGGACCTATAGAGACAACCCAACAATGAGTCAACCAGTAGGGGGTTTGTTTGCTATCAGCGCCACTGTTTGAGCAAACAACAAACCTCTGGAGAAGTAAACTTTATCATTTTCTATCTCGGCTGATGAGTCCTCCAAGCCGTCCTCGTCATCGTCCCCCGACCCCAACGTGTCTGAAGACAAGACAAACAGAGAAAATGAATAAACAGAGCCAGGACACGTCTTGCTCATCAAAACACGTGTAGAGCGTTTGCACCCTACCTGCTACAGTGATGGTGAAGTTCCGCACTGGATTTTTGGTTCCTCGGAGAACACAAACATAAATTCCTGAATCGTCATATGTCACGTCTGTGATCTCCACGGTGGCTCCACGCATCTGGATCCGGGGCGTCGACAGCAGCCGCACACCCTCCTTGTACCAGTTCACCGCCATACCCGGCCGCGTGTTCATGTCGCAGCGAAGCT
The DNA here is from genome assembly GCA_031763805.1 of Argolebias nigripinnis. Lineage (NCBI taxonomy): Eukaryota > Metazoa > Chordata > Actinopteri > Cyprinodontiformes > Rivulidae > Argolebias > Argolebias nigripinnis. The sequence goes on from JARVJN010000453.1 coordinate 3,647,618, forward strand.
TCAGAACGTTTCCCGGCTCCAGCAGGAGATGCTCCGTGGTGTCCTCGCTGAGGTCCTTGAGAACTTCTATTCAAACAAGAAGAGTTTTTAGCTCCCTGACATGTAGGCGGCTCCTCGTATCAGTTTTTTGCTGATACGTTTTTTTGGCAAACATTATTTCTTTATATTTCTTTTGTTGTTGGACACAGAGCACCACACAGCATTAACAACCCTCTCACCTAAATCTAATAGTCTTTCCTTCAACTATGACCTTCAACTCCTCGACCCCATTATCTTCCATCCCCACAAACGCACGAGCACAATGAAATTACCATGGTGACCGAGGCCTTAATGACCCGACCCTCCTCCACTCAAACCCTCCTCCCTTTTCTCTCCTCCTCCCCATCTTTTTGTTCCTCCGTGGATCATTGTGAGACTGAGAGCGATACAGCTAACATCGCAAACTCCCTCCCTTCCCTTCTCACTCCAGAAAAGTGATAAAGAAAGAGGCAAAGAAGAGAGGCTGAAGCTAATGAACATGTTGCAATGTGACAGAGGACGGCAAGTTTAAGACTGAGGGGTGGTAAGGGTTCACTGGAGATCTAAGTGAGCTGCAGGAGACAGCTTTTTTCAGCCTACCCTGATGGAAATTTATCTTTTGTACTACACGAGTTAAAGGTAATCAAACATGTGCTCAGCTTCAGTTAAAGTTTAGGAACGTAGCATTAAATTCAGCTCAAAATTACCTGGTGGAATTTCAGCAATGGTCATTTTTACAGTTTGGGAAATGATGGTACCTGTGCAAGAGAAATGAATGTTAAAACAAGACCAGTCTATCAAGAATCAAGACCTAGATCTAGGATCTAATCAAGAACTGCATCATGAAGGACCCCACTCACCCAGCACACACACACTTGTTGCCCCGTTCCCCTCAGGAAGGAGGTTAAGCAGCAATAAGTGTAGAACCACTAGACTGAAGAACAGCTTCTACCCTGAGGCTGTTAGACTCATGAATATCAAACCCGAATAATCATATCATGTTGCTGCTGATCAGTTTCATGCTGCTGCTGATCTGTTTCATGCTGCTGCTGATCTGTTTCATGTAGCTGCTGATCTGTTTCATGTTGTTGCTGATCTGTTTCATGTTGCTGCTGATCTGTTTCTTGTAGCTGCTGATCTGTTTCATGTAGCTGCTGATCTGTTTCATGTTGCTGCTGATCTGTTTCATGTTGCTGCTGATCTGTT
>JARVJN010000453.1:3832731-3843176 GCA_031763805.1 Argolebias nigripinnis
AACGAGGTATGCAGTGACCGGGGATCGAACCCGAGACCTTCCGGTCCTGAGCCGGCTGCCCTGCCTCTACACCATCTAGGCCCATTATTATTATTTCATTATGCCAAATTATACAGAACACAAGCTAGAAAGAGCAAAAAACAAGCTAAAATGCGCTAAACTCATGGTAAATCAAAAATCATGCAATTCAGTCACAAATATCTGAGTTGTGGGTTTGATTCCACCAGCAGTTACATGTTGAAGTGTCCCTGGGCAAGACACTGAACCTCTCATTGCCTCCGATGTGTGTCCCATCTGTGAATGAATGTGATAAATCACTGATTAGTCTTTGTATAGATCTAGTGGAGTGCTGTACGACAGGTACATGAGGAACAGATTGTGTAGTAAAGAGCTTTGAGTGTCTTGATAAGGACAGGATGGTCCAGTGAAATGGTTGTAAATGGTATTGGTCTCATTTTAGAGAATCTGGAACGCATCGTGGAGATTGCCAAACTGAGGGCCATGCAAAAAAAGGCCCGATTTGCGAAGCTCAAGATCTGCGTGTACAAAGAGGAGATGCCCATCACGCCGTACGAGCGCCCTCTTTTTAACTCTCTGCGCTTCGAGCGCTCGGACAGCGAGGTCAAGCTCTTCGAGCACCACTGCGAGGTGGACGTTTCCTACGGGCCGTGGGAGGCGGTGGCGGACGTCTACGACCTGCTGCACTGCATCGTCAGCGACCTGGCCGAGCGCGGCATAGCTGCCGAGCAGCAGTGCATCGGCGTCTGCGACAAGCACCTCATTAACCATTACTACTGCAAGAGGCCCATCTACGAGTTTAAAATCACGTGGTGGTGAGGCCTCGAAACTCTTCGGACCACAGCAGTGGATGGATGGTTCACTTTTAACAGAACTAAAAGTTGACTCTGACTTTTGTATTAAACTTGCCAATATTTTGTGCCGATGTCTTAAAATGTGACCCTTTAAATCCAGTGGTAAGTAGTTTGTTTCCACGTAGTACAAGTTTATGGTTTATCAAAGGAAAGCAACAAGAAAGAGAGTTGACGTATTTCCAGGAGATGCTAACAACCCTGAACCTCTTGTTCCCGTTAGCGTGTGCGGCGCCACATACCTCATGACATCACAGCTGAGTGGTCACAGGCCCAGACCTCCAACCACAGTTATAGAAAATCCCAATATACATAGTTTAGTTGAACGCTTGACATTTTTCTACAAATCTATATGAGCTTTCACGTGTTTTATTTTTGTAGCTAACATCTCCATCTGCAACCTCTAGTATGTCAGCACAAAAAGCCAAGTACACGCCGTAAAGGTAGGCTCTCAGTGGGCTAAATATACGCTGTAAAGGTGGTAACTTGACTTTGTCTAGAGTTATGCCATCAGGAATTCCAGTTGAATATTTTGAAAGGGGAATTCCTAAGTTAAACAATATATAAAGGGATTTCCCGGCAGAGAGAAATGGTCAATTTATCAAGCAAATGAATATATCTGAGGACATACCTGTAGGAAACATTGATCCAAAGGAAGATTAGGAAGGTTTTATGTTATTTTAGTTATCGGGATTGTACTTGTGTCTTTATGGGCACATTTTTGCGCAAATCTGCGACTCGTTTTGCAAGCGTGGGTCACAAGTCTTAAACATGTTCAAATCTTAAGTGGGCAGACAGCAAGCCTCTGCGATAAACACGCAACCCTCACGTTTTGAATACCCACTCCCAAATGCCATTCACCAACTGGTGGCCAACCAGTTTGTGCTCCTATTAAAAATAAAATGCATATTAAAAAAATACTTTAAATTAATTGGCGAGCATAAATACGTTTGTCTTCCTTTTAGTTGCACAAAACTAACCATTTAAAAGGAGACGTGTTTTGAGGAGTGATGTACCTTCCTCAAATCTAATCTGACGGAAATCATTTCAAGGGTCAAAAAAGTGTGCTGGGTTTGGAGTTTTGCAGAGACAGGCTGTCAAGCTCAGAAAAAGAAATGTTCATAATATCTCCTCTTTAAGCATGACTGACATGACATCTGCATCTGACCAGCTGGTAGGCTTCACTTTTAATTAACTCACACGTCTGCGCACGGTTTAAGACGACCAGCAGGAAAAATACGCTTTTAGACAGCGTGTCCATAAACGAAGTCAAAATAATCTTTAGTGCCCAGCTATGCAAATGCAGACTAACTGAAAGGCGCCTTGAAGGAAACTGAATGCCTGTTCTGTCGCTGGCCGTGCATCGAACTGACTCGTCATCTGAATTTGTAGTTCCGCACACTTCTGTTCCTCGAGGATTGTTTAAGTTAAAAAGCTCAAAATGTGATTTCTTCAGGCTTGGGTGTGTAACTTTACATCCGAGTGACCAGCAGCGGTTTAGCTGATCTCATTAGGACGCCAACAAGGGGCTGAAACCGCCTCAGGTTGTGTTATCGTAAGAGGATCACATGACTATATCAAAATTACCAGCCTGTTAAGCTAACTATCCTGTAAAATCCCAAATTAGTTCTTTTTTCTTTCTTTTTTTTTTTACCACATTCATCCATTTATTCATTCACTCGTCAGCCTGACTGTAGCTTTGCCCGATCGGTTGGAAGTCTCACCGTGGTGTTGTTTAAATGTAATGGAGTACAGTATATTTTTTTATTATTTGGGCTTTTAAGGTCAAAATTCTGTGTTTGATTCTGACATTATGCTTCAACACTATTTCTTCATCATCAGCTGAGCGTTTGAAAGTGAATGTAACTTGAAGTCATCATGGTTTTTGTAAAAATTCTGTCAGAAAGCATCAGATATTCCTCGCCTTTCTTTATGACTAAATTCAGTTACGATCAGATTCAGAAATTGTCTCATTATAGTTCAGAATATCTCCTTAGAGCTTATTTGTATCTGATATCCAACTTTAGCTTTAAAGAGATCTCTGACTACTTGCACATATTGGCCTTAACATGTTGTTGTTTATCTGTTCTACTAAAAGTTGTTGTTTCTGACTAGTGAAAACTCTTAATTATTTTTAAAAATTTGTTTCTTACATTTTTCATTTGTGGACGTCATCATTATTTTACCAGCGTAACGCATTCTGGAGCATGAGTTGTAGTGGAGACTAAAATACAAGGAGACAGGGTTTAATACCAGTAATTATAACATAGCAATATACAGTATATAACAATAATAATAATCATAATTTTCTTAGTATTATTGTTATTGTTATTATTTTATATTATTATTTTGTATTAGTCCTTACATGGGTTGAAATGATAAAGCAGGATCAACTTGTGATGTTTAATTTATTAGCTCTGTAGCTAACACTATTAGCTACAGAGTTAACGTCATAGGTTCTATATTAGCTCAGGATGAAATGCTATTAGCTCTGAGGCTACCCTAATTTATTAGCTTTGGAACTAATGCTATTAGCTTCAGGGGTAAATTAGCTCTGGATGGAATGCTAATAGCTTGAGGCTAGTGATGTATTTATTAACTCTGGAGCTAACAGTATTAGTCCCAGAACTAATAAACACATCATTAGCCTGGAGCTAATCTCATTTCATCCAGAGCTAACATATATGACGTTAGCCCTGAGGCTAATTTATTAGTTCAGGAGCTAACACTAGCTTCAGGGCTAACATCATACATATTAGCTCTAGATGGAATGCTATTAGCTTGAGGCTAATGATGTATTTATTAGCTCTGGAGCTAGCCCCAGAACTAATAAATACATCATTAGCCTGGAGCTAATCTCATTTCATCCAGAGCTAACATGTATGACGTTAACCCTGAGGCTAATTTATTAGTTCAGGAGTTAACACAATTCGCTTCAGGGCTAACGTCATATGTACAGTATAAGCTCTGGGGGGAATCAGTCAGTCAAGAGTCAGAGAGAATGGCATTAGCTCTGATGCTAATGATAAATGTATTAGCTCTGGAACGTATTATCTCCAGAGCAACACATAATATATTAACTCTTGATGGAATGCTATTAGCTCTGGGGCTAATAGTATTAGTTCCAGAACTAACATAATAACTACATATTAGCTCCAGATCTACCTAACGCCATACATATTAGCTCTGAGGCTAACACAAAATCTGAGTAATTTCTCCATTGTCCCCTTTGTCAACAAGCTCCAGTTTATATTAAAGAGCTGAATGTCAGATAATGTCCAAAATTAACTTTCAAGCTGAATGGAGCTCGCGCCAAAGCAACCAGTCTATATCGTTTACCCAGAATGCATTGCAGCATAAATAAAATGGTGACATCCGTGTGCCAAGTTTTTTTTTTTCTTAAATTATTATTACGAACACTAAACCGCCTGCAGTATTTTTAGTTTTGTTTTATAGCTGAAGTAATTGTTTATCAAATAAGGTCTATTGGTCCAACTTGGAGATCTTTTTAACACGTCTCACCGCTCGATTTCCTCCCCGTAAATGACTCACTTCTGTTGACTCTTATCCTCACAATTTTTAATCAGTTTCTTAAAGACGGGCGAAAAACATTTCAACCTGGTGTCTGATTGTATCTTTATTGTCAAAGAGGTTTGCAGCTCAGTGACGATTGTGTTGTGGTTGTGGCAGAATTTTAGCTGTTGGAGTAGATGTTTAGCTGTTTGTTTTTTTGGTCACTTTCAGGGAGAACCTTACACGTAACAGATCTATTTTTCCTTTTATACATTTTTTTGTCACTACTTGTCCTGCTGTACTTGACAACAAAGCACCTTGTGATTGTATCTCAAATATTTTATTTTCAGTAAACTTGTCAGGTTAACACCTTTTTGTTGTGGATTATAAAAAGTAATGTTTGTTTTCATTGATGTAGTCACACTGTTTTCAGTTTTGTTACCTTTGCCACATGATGCAGGAGCAAAGCTGCATTCTTCCTGTGAAATCCACTTCTCTTGATTACCTGCAATGTTGGCATAGTTTGTGATGTTTTATATGGCTGTTTGTTTTGGCTTCTAGGAAGCTCCAGGTCTTTAGTTGTATTTAATTTGTTAGAAATAAAAGGATTTAAAAAAATAAAAATTGTATTTATAGTGAAACAATTATTGTATTTTAAGAATGAGATTAAAAATATATTTTTCTTTTGTATGTTATTTGACAGAGATGGCTGTACAATAAGAGACAAAATTGCAATGCAAGAACTAGTGTTTTGGACACAAAATGGTTTGGACCAAAATATAAATAAAGAAAATGAAAAACACTCATACAGTATATATACTGTATAGTGAGCGTTTGAGCCACTAGACGAAACAACTAAGATCATGGAGTACATTAGGAGGAACGCCCCCAATGATGAATTGATGGGTGAATGAAAGAGAGATGAGCCCCTGCATGGCATGTACCACTGACAGATGGCTGATGTAGTGGCTAGAGAGGATTGGACTGAAGAACCGTGCACAGGTAATAACCTTGGCAACACATGAACAGGCTCCAAACACTAGAGCAATAGAAGTTGGGGTCTACATTACCAGATAGGATGCAGGCTATGCAAAGATGCCTCTGAAACAATCCAACACATGGATAAAATCTAGGTAGCAAACTATACATGGAACACCACAACCAAGTGACTGGAATAATCTACAGGAACATCTATGCCGAGTATGGACTGGAGATTCCACAGTCAAAGTGGGAGACGCCACCGTGGGTGGTGGAGAATAGAGCTAAGATACTGTGGGACTTCTAGATCCAGACTGACAAACAGGTGTTGGCTCAATGGAAGTGTCTAACCAACCAGATGTTGTGGTTGAGGAATACAGTGGTGATATATGTAGCAATCCCAAGTGACTAACATCAGGAAGAACGAGGACAAAGCTGGAGAAATGCCAAGTGCTGGAAGAGGAAATGGAGTTAGCCCTGGAAATTCACTCACACCAACAATTTATCAGCCTAACATGCATGTTTTTGGTCTGTGGGTGGAAACTGGAGTACCTGGAGAAAATCCATGCATGCACGGAGAGAACATACAAACTACACCCAGAAAGGCCCCCAGATGGGATTTGAACCAGGGCAACCTGCCCGCTGAGAGGCGGCAGCTCTACCAACTGCACCACTGTGCTGCCCACTATTGGTAACCCTACAGTGAGTTGTCTCTAGGTGTGACTGAGAGTGAACGGTTGTCTCGTTTATCTCTGTGTCCATGTGAAGAGCTTACGATCTGTCCAGGGTGTACCCCGCCTCTCACACAGTGATGGCTGGATGTGAGCACCGTGACCCAGAAAGGAAGAAACGGGAAAAGGTAATGGATAGATGGATGGTTTGAGCTTAAAGTACAAAAGAACAAATAGTTAAATACCCTTAAAACAACACTTTCCACCCAGTAATTAGTTCCATGCAGTCTCTGATCGTTCACGGTATTCCTGTTTGTTACATAATCACCAGCAGAAAGACCGTCATTATGTCTGGAGCTATCTAGATGATTTTCATGTCAGTTATATATTAAAAAAAAGCTCTTAGATGTGGGTTCCTGCCCAAAGCCATAGTTAACCACAAGTCTGTTTTATGAACGAGACCAAGAGTTTTTATGTTTTTGAATAAAACAAGTCTGAGGAGAAAACTCCAAGATAATAAATAAGAGGAAGACAAAATTGGAGGCCTAGAAACTCCTCTTATCTGAGATTGGTGTAAAAGCAGGTACTTGTGCAATACACAAATCTGATTGATTATGGCCTTCAAGTTGCATTGTGGGTAACAGCAATTGGAAAACAACACGAGTTAAAAGGTCAAAGGTCATTATTGACCTAAAAAAATAATCAGTCTTAATTATTTTAGTTCCAGGTTCAGTACTTTAAAGATCATCTGTGGAAAGTTGCAATACTGTATGTTTAAAAAAATGTTTTGGCAATACATTTTGAAACAAAGATGTTTCTCCTGCTCAAAAACCACATTATCATGGTGGAGGAGTTTGTGCACCTGAGGAGCTATGTTGGCACCTGGTAGGCTCTTCCAAGACAGATTGGGCCTAGATGACAGGACAGACACTAGGTCCAAAAAAATGGTGGTTTTGGGTGAACTCTTGTGCAGACTTAATTATCAGTATCTGACCTGACAAACGACAAAATCTGACCAATCAGGGCTCAGCATCACATGAGCTGTTTTTTAAATAAATGTATCAGTATGCAGAAGCAAACAGCCCTCTGTTCTATATTTTTTTTATGAATTTTGTACATTTTAGCAATGTAAAGTGTGGGCTTTTAATAAACTTTATTATCTGAGTAGTTTATACATTTACACAATCACTTTTTGTTCTAGAGCAGACTTTGATCTTTACACGAGGCGGGGGTCATCCCAGTCAACGTACGTTTCAGGTCAGTAAACCACTCGCTACAAAACTAACTACAACCTGGCAACCCACAGTCTGATTCAAGAGCCGTGCTCCTCTTTGCACATGCAGGCAGACCATTTGAATGTTGAATGAATTAGCTCGCTACTTCTTGTTGTCATGCCAACACAATAATAACTGTGTTGGACCATACCCTGCACGTGCTGCTTGTCAAGTGTTTGCAGCCCGACTGTTAAGAATATGTTGCGTATTTATTTGATTGGTTCAAGCAGCTGGAAGTTCAACGAATCTCATAATATAAAAATAAAAAAAACATTAAGAAGCTGTTTTAGCTGTGTGAACTTACTCCATCCAACACAGTCATGACAAAAAACACTAGTAAAACTGCAAACATTTGCCTGTGTTTCAACTTCTGTAACAAATCCACTGACGAAATATACAGATACTAAATACAACTTCAAATAGAAAACAAAATCTATATACCGGTACATGTTTATAAATTATACATAATCTATATACAGTACAGTGTTTTTCGGACTATAAGGCTCACTTCAAATCCTTTAATTTTCTCAAAAATCAACCGTGAGCCTTATAATCTGGTGCACCTTATGTATTAATTCTGGTTGTGCTTACTGCCCTCAAACTGGTTTTATGTGGTACACCGTGCTCAAAAAATCTGTCAAAATGTTTTAGTTTTGCTTAATGCACCTTGTAATCCAGTGCGCCTTATAGTCGGAATAATACGGTACATGTATATAGATTATGTATAATCTATATACAGTACTTGTACCTTATTTTAGTGACCCCCCCAAACCATCTCACCAACCGTCTCTCCTCAGGCCAAAAGCACCACAATCAACAAAATAAATAAATACATAATTAGTTACACCTGTCATTGTTGAATTACATCTCAAAATTAACACATTAAATAAATAATTGCAAAGAGGTGTCAATGACTGCATATGGAAATTAACAAACACAATTTACAAAAAATGTGGTTTTACTTTTGTTAATGAGCAGTTACATATCAGTATATTATACATACAGGTAGACCCCGACTTACGACAATTCGACTTTGCGAACGCATCTTATTAATAAAAAAATAAAATAATAATTAAAAAATGGGGGGGGGGTTAAATGTTCTTGATTTCATGTGTACAGCACTTTGTTGCAGCTGTGATTGTTTTAAATGGCTTTATAGATAAAGTTGTTATTTTTTTTATTTTAAAGCTGATTTACACAGTTTCCGCCAGTTTTCGGCAGTGTCCGTCAGTTTTCGGCAGTGCCCGCCAGTTTTCGGCAGTGCCCGCCAGCTTCGGTTAGCCCCGGCCTCGACAGCTGTCTTTGGATGGACAGTGTGTCCGATCAGAGGTTGCCTCATACGGATAAATGTGCTGGAAACGCTCGGGGAACTCTGTGGACGTCTCGAACCCGGAGCAGCAGCCGCCGATCGCTCCGCTGCACCGAGCTAACATGCTATAACGCGGCGAAACAGCTGCGGCAGACTTTTGAAGGGGTTATCATGCTAACGCGGCGCAGCCTTTTGGGTGGACACAGCAAAGAAACGGCTCCCAGTAAGTTATTCACTCTTTTTCCCTTCATGATGGCTCCAAATGTATGGAGTTAACACGCTAACAGTCCTTCCTGTAAACAGTTTGGACCGCGTGAAGCAGCACGAAGCTGCGGAGCTCGGACGTGCAACGGGCTAACATGCAAACAGACGGAGACAGGCTTGACCAGCTCACAGTAAGAAATTAAGTATTTATTACTGCTCCAAATGTACTGTATGTGTTTTTTGATAATTATGTAGGATACTGTGTTAGTATAGGCTAAGTGCTTGGTAACTTTGTAACTGTACAGTACCGTACATGTACGTGGCAGCTCGTGTGTTTTCCGACTTACGCCGATTTCCGTGTTACGAACGGCCGTAGGAACGGAACTCGTTCGTAAGTCGAGGACTAGCTGCACTGTAATTACATATAATTACCTGGGCTTGTGCTGATGTGTGTTCCTGTTCAAACAGTGAATATAACAATATACTGATTGGGTGGGTTTTTGTGTGATGAGGCGGTTTTTAACAGATTTTGGGCTGGAAAACCTTGACTCTATCTGGCAACACTGCTCTGCAGGGTTCTGGAAACATACGGAGGATGGGTTGCCATGAGAACAGAACCATTCCCAACAATAAAATGTGTGTTTAGTTTTTGAACAACTTCAACCATGAACCCCCCACGATGTGTTCAAAGACTGTCAGTGAAAGTTCCTCCAGTGAGAGTTGGAACGTGTTCCACGTAGAACCTCGACACGTTCACCGCTCTCCATTAAAACATGGATGTACTTGAACGTTCAGCTCGATTCTTCAATGACGATCTGACCCGGATCATGTCAGACTGAGACCGGACCGACCTGAAACCCAGAGGAGAAGTTAAACCTCCAAGACCTGAAGGACTCTTCAGACCACATCTGGAGCAGCCTCACCTGGTTGTGACAGAAGCCCTGACCCAGGATCAGGCCCAGCAGGGAGTTCATGACGTTGAGTCCACAGAGCACAGCCTGCAGAGCACTGCTGGCCCCCATCACACTGAACAGAACCACGTTCCACTGGACCACCCACTGGGGCGCCACGCACACACCTGACCACAGAGTCCCGTTGTACAGATACCCCGAGTGTCTGGAAACACACAGACACCGTGAGCAGCAGTGACTCAAACATCTGGAGCAGCCTGGGTCACACATCTGGCTCACATGTCAGGGACGGGCTGCAGGGGAACTCCCCAGGTGGGACCAGAGGACGAGTTGTAGAGACAGAGAGGACCCTGGGCCAGACCTGTGGCGCTGACCAGAGAACAGCTGGAGGCAGCCAGAAACCCCACACAGGAGTACAGGACCTGACAGAACATCTGGAGACAACAAAACACAGATGGGACCTGAAAACATCTGTACACCTGAAAATATCTGTAGACCTGAACATCTGTAGGACCTAAAAATCTGTAGGACCTGAACATCTGTATGCCTGAAATTATCTGTAGACCTGAACATCTGTATACCTGAAATTATCTGTAGACCTGAACATCTGTAGGACCTGAAAACATCTGTACACCTGGAAATATAATAATAATAATAATAAACTTTATTTGTATAGCACCTTCCTACAATGCCTTGCATTGACCAAGGTGCTTAAC
>JARVJN010000453.1:4026346-4036826 GCA_031763805.1 Argolebias nigripinnis
TTAAAACAACTGTTTTAAAACAGCTGTGTTTAGTTTTAAAACCGCTGTGTTTAGTTTTAAAACAGCTGTTTTAAAACTAAACACAGCTGTGTTTAGTTTTAAAACAGCTGTGTTTAGTTTTAAAACAACTGTTTTAAAACAGCTGTGTTTAGTTTTAAAACAGCTGTTTTGAAACAGCTGTTTTAAAACTAAACACAGCTGTTTTTTAGCTTTAAACAGTTGTTTTCACTCTCAGAACATCTGGTGAACTAAAGGCTCTTTGTCTTGGACAGATGTTGATTTGGTGGAAGAGTTCAACAACAATCAGCTTCGTGCTGAATGTTTAAGGCCTTCAGCTCAGATTTTAACTCAAACTCAGCTCAACAAATTAATTTATTCTCACACATGAAATACACAATGAATTGGTTCACTGTACAAGCAACTTATAATTTTAATTATTTAACAGAATGTGTCAGCTTTTCTTATTTTCATATCATAATAACTCCAGAAGACTCGTTTTGTTTTTTATTGTCTCAAATCTTCATTTGTCCTTTAAACTTATCTGATTAAATAAAGCTTGAATGAATGAAAAATAATTGTGGAATTATTATTTTTTTCTTCCAGCTGCTCCGTTGAGCTCACACCAACACGTTTGTCTTTAGGTTTTTATTTTTTATTAACTTTATGGTTATTTGCCGTCACCAGAGACGAGCTGGGTTTTGTGTTTGAAGATCATCTCTGTCCCTTGTTTAAAAACCAGGAGAATAAAAAACACAAAACTTTTTCATTCACATATGGGGGGCGGTGGTTCAGAGGTTAGAGAAGGTGGACCTGTGATTGGAAGGTCGCCGGTTCAACTCCCTCCACTGACAACATCAAAATGTGGGTGTTAAAGATGAAGCACCTCCACCTGCCTCCACCCTGATCTGCCCCACTCTGGGCCCTTGAGCAAGGCTCTTAACCCCCACCATCTGCTGCACACACAGGGCTGTGGTAGCTCGGTGGTTGTGTCAGGAAGAACATCTGGCGTAACATCAGTCACCAAGTCTTCATGTGAGTTGTTCTCTGTGGTGACACCTGAAGGAGGAGCAGCTGAAAGAAGAAGTTTTTTAATTATTCACGTGTGAATCAAACAGGAGTCTCACCTGAGACAGCACGCAGGTGTAACAGACACACACACCTGCTGATGCACACCTGCTGATAAAACACCTGCTGATACACATCTGCTGATACACACCTGCTGATACACACCTGCTGATAAAACACCTGCTGATACACACCTGCTGATGAACACCTGCTGATACACACCTGCTGATGAACACCTGCTGATACACACCTGCTGATACACACCTGCTGATACACACCTGCTGATGAACACCTGCTGATACACACCTGCTGATACACACCTGCTGATAAAATACCTGCTGATACACATCTGCTGATACACACCTGCTGATAAAACACCTGCTGATACACACCTGCTGATACACATCTGCTGATACACACCTGCTGATACACACCTGCTGATACACACCTGCTGATACACATCTGCTGATAAAACACCTGCTGATACACACCTGATGATACACACCTGCTGATACACACCTGCTGATACACACCTGATGATACACACCTGATGATACACACCTGCTGATAGACACCTGCAGCTGTTGGAACTTGTTTCAGATCAGCTGCTGCTTCCTGCCTTCAGCCACCAGAAGTCTGAACCAGAACTGAAGCTGCCCCTCCGACAGGTGCGCCCTCTCAGCTGTTGGTTACCTGGTGTAATGTCGAGCTGTCTGAGCCTTTGGCAACATCGTCAGTGAGCTCAGTCGCTGCAAAGAGAAGCTCTGCAACAAAATCCTTCTGACCTACATCACGTCGGTGCAGATCGAACGTCACAAAAGATTCACTGAGTCAGTGACGCTGCCAAAGTTCTGCACGAGGAACAGAACGTTACAACTGAAGGACATTGATACACTGACTGATGCATGCGCAATGATCCAGGTAGAAGAATCTGAAATAACTTTTTACACAAACGTATTTGAGCAGAAACACTGGAACCTGTAACGATGCTCAGAACAATCTACATTTATGAACGTCACAGACGTGTTCTGTCTGTGAACATTGTCCCTGTCAAATAAAATAATAATAATTTCTACAATAATCCTCCAGGCTGTCTGAAGGTTGTTCAAAGTTTGTTTTTAGACGTCAGTTCTCGCTCCTGTTCAGTGCAGAGTATTTATTCTCAACAGGACGTGCAGCGGATCCCAGGGGTCTGCAACCTGCGGCTCTGGAGCCACATCCGGCCCTTTGGTCCTGCTGCAGCGGCTCTTTCAAGCTTTGAACAAAACTAACAGCAAAATCGACAAGTTTTAGCAGTTTTTATGTCATTTCATTTGCAAATATGTGGATATTGTAACAAGTACAAGGAGTAAAACTTTTACTTCATGCTTTATTTTTATACTTAATTCATTTTTTCCACAATAAAAAAAATCTAGGTTTGTATAGTTCAAATATTTTATTAATTAACAAACCCTTTCTTTAAAAGAATCTGTTTTTTTTATTTGTCTTAAATTGTAAAGATATAAATTATTAGTTTTATTTTTATAATGTCACCCCCTAGTGGCCACAAAAGCTCCTTCCAACAAACCTAAAGTGGCCCATGGGCCACCAGTTGATAACCACATTTGTAGCATGTTGCGGCTCTGAACACTTTCAATTTAGTGACCAAAGGCGTAAAATGGCTCTTTTGATTGTAAAGGTTGCAGACCCCTTATCTAGGTGGAAGAAAGGTCATTACCAAAAATTGGGTTGCCATGTCAAAATCCAAGATGGCCACCATCACATGTAAACCAGCCGCCCATCATCTGAGGAAGCCATGTTTTCTAGTTTTTACGTTGTCTAAAAGTATAGTTTCCTTAAATTACTGGAATGGCCAAAGATTTATTGATGGTGGCCAAGGACCCCATTGGCCACCCCCTGGCTCCATGATGGATAAAATTGCTCTCTCCACTCTCCAGGATCTGTCTCTATGTGCTGTTTCTGACAAGAAAAATAAAACTACCTATGTGTTCTTATACACAGTTTAACCTCTACCAACTTGAATATGTTACCCTAAAAACATTAAGGTTTACAGTACTTGCATTTCCTGTTCAATTCTAGTCCAGAATAACACTCATCTGGCAAAAGCTTCACTATTCAAACCCCAGAGATGGAGGTATGTTTTGTTGTTTGCACAGACTATTCTCAGAAAAATATTTTAGGAAACTTTACTTCTTGTTTGTGCAAACAGAGGACAACAGTTCAATATGATCACTAACAGCCAGCAACCACTGTGCTTTACTTTAACACGTTATTTTAAAGTCTATGTTTTTGGTTCAATACTCAAACCCATCAAACCTGAAATGCTGTTCACATTATTTATTGCAAGTTGAGATGATAAGACTAACTGTTTGGACTCGGATAATGCATTTATCTGTTCTGGAAATAAACAAATAAATAAATAAACCTCAATTTTAAGCCTAGATTAATTAATACAGTAGTTAATAGTGGATCTGTGACCAGGAGCCAACTGACCATAAAGAGTTCTGCAATGATTATTTTTATTAAAACAACACTGCTGTCCTGATTCCTGATATCGGATTATTTTTTCCACTAAAGGTTTACAGGGTGTATAACTGTAAGGAGTACCATGAAGCTAAGAAATAAAGGAACAGTGTGTCTAGATTTCTCCTCAGTGACACGAAGGAGATGACTAAAAAGGCTTTTAGACACATTTAATTGTTGCTGTAAGAAGATCGTTAGTAAGGTTATGGGTAGACGCTGTGGTTGTCATGGAGATGACAATAATCTCTCTTCCACTTTGACTTCAACATTAAACTTTGTTTAAACATTGAACGTGTTAAGAGAGCAGAGGAAAAAAGGTATGAGGTTGGAAAGAGACACAGCTTTGTCTTTAAACGGTTTCTTCTTCGGCGGTCTCCACAGCAAGTCATCCTCCTCCATCTCAATCCGTCCTCTGCGTCCTTTATCCTCACTCCAACCACCCCCATGTCCTCTATAACTGCATCCATATATCTCCTCTTTGTCATTTTGCTGCATTTCATTACAACCACTGTCCCTCTTCTGGACATGTCCAAACCATCTCAGTCTGGCCTCTCTAACTTTATCTCCCAGTTGTTCAACCTGTACAGTACCTCTGATGATCTCATTGCTAATCTTATCCATCCTTGTCACTCCTAAGGAGAACCTCAACATCTTCATTTAAGCCACTTCCAAATCTAGTTGCTCTCACCACACATCACAATGTCATCTGCAAACATCGAAGTCCACGGGATTCCTGCCTGAGCTTATCTGTCACTCCATCTCCAGAGCAAACAAGAAGGGGCTCAGAGCCAATCCTTGATGCACTCCCACCTCCACCACCTTGAAGTTATCTATCCCCCCGCCATCTCACCACTGTCCTGCTGTCCTCATACATGTCCTGTACCAGTCCAACATACGTCTCTGCTACTACATATTTCCTCATGCAACACCACAGCTTCTCCCTCGGCACCCTGTCATAAATTGGGTTACGTCTTCCTTTATTTTCTCTAGAGAACATCACGTACATCCACGCTGTTTTAAATTTTCCTTCATTACACATGAAAATGAGCTTGTTTGGTGGTCTCTGTTGGTGGAAGCATTCAGGCCTGAATTAATCAGAATGACTGCTGAGCTTTTATTGATTAAACCCATGTCATCTGACACATGAGCCACTGAGGGCTTTTCACACTGAACACAGAGCATTTATTGTGCAGCGTTGCACTCTGCCAACCCCGGCTTGTTTATTACAGGGGAAATTAAATACAGTGTGGCCTTTGAGAATTCTACAGACCTGCTGCTACATTTTCTATTAATTTGAACCAGCATAAGCTTAATAAGTTCACTGATTAGAAATACTTGGGGGCAGATTTTACCATCATTTCCATTTACCATTTGATTGCTGATCACAAACAGCCCGTGTGAGGTGAAACTCTAAAACTGAGTTCACCTGTAAACAAATGTGCAACTATCTTGTTTGGATAATGGCTAAAGAACTGGAAGTTAGCACAAGAAGGATAACAGATATGTTGGTGATCAAAAACAGTTGAAAACACTGGTGTAGTTTTGATGTTCATGATCAGTTCCTTGGCCTTCTGCCATTGGGGCAGTATAAAGATCATCCACCAGCAATCTCCACTAGGGCAGATCCTCAGCGAGACGGGTGAGGGCCAAAAAAGGAAGCCCTGTCCAGGTACCAATGTCATGCGTTCATTGAGGAGGGGGATGCCCCCGCCATTTGTGGATTCCTTCAGCTTTTCCTTGGAGTTCCCTTGGCCCTCAACATATGAGTAAAACATTTCAATTCCTTTTTATTGATTTGCGTTAAGGAGTTCATGATCTCTATTGAAAACATGAACTCTAGTGTGGGAGGACTAACGGACCTGTAGCAGATTGTCAGTCGCAGGTTGCTATAATACAGGTGTTAAAATGACAGACTTATTTGTTCAGGTATTCAAGATTAGATCCTTTAGATACTTTATGAATAAACTTCACATCAGCCTTATAAGTATTGGCTTCTAAGTTTAACTACCGGTACATTCAAGTTTGTTATTGATATTTATGATCCGGATTTCAACAAAAGGAGTCATTAAAACCTGATATATCCAACTGTTATTAATAATTTTAAACTCAATGCTCCAGCTTTTATCACTTGAGACAACTGGTCAAGGTCAAACTATTTTGAGATTTTACTCCACGCTTTTATCACATTGGCTCCCAGTTTGTTTCCGGATTAATTTTAAGGTTCCTTTATTGTTTTTTTAAATGTCTTCGTGGTCTCGCACATGGTATCTGTCCGACACGCTCCAGATGCACATTCCCTCACGCTCTCTCAGGTCAGCAGATCGGTCGCTGTTGGTCGTTCCAAAATCAAAGAGGAGGCTGAGAGGTGACCGAGCGTTCACAGTCGCTGTCCCTAAACTGTGGAACGAGCTGCCTTTGCACGTCAAAGAGGCCGACTCACTTCCTATTTAGAAAATTTCTCTGAAAACAGTGCATTTCCTCTTGGCTTTTAACTCACCCTGAGATGTTGCTTTTGTTTTATTGTGTGTTGTTTTTATGATTTTATTGGTTCATTCATTTCATCATTACGTTTACTTGTATGTGTTTTTATCAGTGTACAGAACTTTGGTCAACAATGCCTTTTTTTTTTTCCTGTGATGTCTGTGAACAACTATCTTTCAAGATATAAATGAGAAATGTACATGAATCCATTTTTGGCTTTTGGTAATATATTCCTCCGGGGAGAATAAACTTGTTTCAGTCTGGATTGATAAATTGGAGGCAAAAATTATTCGTTTTTTTTTTTTTTAAACCACTGACTTCTGCTGGAAGCATTATCATAAAAATTAAAATAAAATAAAATAAAAGTGTAGATAATACTACTGACCCTTAGGTTTGCTCTTTTGTACAAACATCAAGAAGGCAGGATTAGAGACACGACTGATTGGAGATTATCAGATTATTGACTTCAGACTTCATGAATAAATAATCTACTAGTTTGTGTTGAATACTGTTCCACATTAGTGAATGGCCTTTTGGTCCTCGTTATGTATTTAGTAGGCCATTGCTCTCTGTTCGGATTCATTTTCAATTTAATTGTGAGTGTGATGGAAAGCATCCAGACATTTGGTTACCGTGGTTACCTGTATCTGGAGGTGGCCTAGTTTATGTCAGTGACTCATGTGCCTTCAGTTCAGTCCTTGAAACAACTCTTCTTCCTCCTTTTCAATAACTTGTGTTAAACGTAAGGGATAGACGCGGCACCTCCAGCACACGAGCACCTGGACAGGTCATTGAATGCACCGCTGCACAGAACAGGCTTATGTTATGTCATTTGAGCACTCTGCAAGGCAAATACTGTTACCACTTTTTTTTCTACCATGCTGTTAAAAAGTTTCATAATGCAGCAGACCTGTAATGAGCTACAATCAGCTTGGAATCAAAGCCTGATTTTCTTCTACTGGTCATAAATCTGCAGAAGCAAATAACTCCCTAACACGTTTTCTTTTAAACCCCCGGTTCTATTCAGTCAAATGAACTGGATGAATGCTAAACCACCCGGCTGGCCTCCACAGAGGATTACTGTAAGATGATTTCTGTGTCTGACCCATTCATAACTGTGTCGTCTCTCCTCACCACAGCAACTGTCCCTGCTCGCTGGCCGCTGCCCTTGCCAGAGCCACAGCAGACAGCATCCTTCAGACTGACCTCTCCATCCACCACCTCAATAAGACTGAAGAAGATGGAGCTGACCCATTACCACGTGAGTTCCCCTGGAGGAATCCACGAGACCGCTCTCTGATACAAATTAGGTCTCCTTCTCACTTCATCACACACATACAGAGGCGTGAAGTCACCAGGGCTTTGTCCCAGTTCTCCCTCACTCTGTGCATTAAGTGGGCTTTGACCGCTAGAGGGCAGGAAGGAAACACACAGCTGGAAGCTACGATGCACTGATATATTCTGAAATAAACTTAATATGGTCATCAAAGAGAATCAAAATTTGCTTTAGTCAAATGGGTTTCTACAGTCTAAAATCAGCAAATACAGTGGTGCTTTAAAGTTTGTGAACCCTTTAGAATGTTCTTATTTTTGCAGATATGACCTAAAACATAGTCCGATTTTTACACAAGTCCTCATAGTACATAAAGAGAACCCATTTAAACAAATGAGACAAAAATGTTATACTTGCTCATTTCTTTATTGAGGAAAATGATGCAATATTACACATTTGTGAGTGGCAGAATTACTTGACCCTTTGCTTTCAGTATCTGGTGTGACACCCCACCTCCCTTCTCCTGTGCAACAATAACTGCAACTAAATGTTTCTGGTAACTGTTGGATCAGTCCTGCACACCAGCATGGAGGAATTTTAGCCCATTCCTCCGTACAGAACAGCTCAAGCTCTGGGATGTTGGTGGTTTCTTTACATTAACTGCTCACTCCAGGTCCTTCCACAACATTTGAATTGGATTAAGGTCAGAACTTCGACTTGGCCATTCCAAAACATGAACTTTATTCTTCTTGAACCATTGTTTGGTAGAACAACATGCGCTTAGGGTCATTGTGTTGCTGCATGACCCACCTCCTTTTGAGATTCAGTTCATGGACAGATGTCCTGACATTTTCCTTTAGAATTCTGATTTAATTCAGAATTCATTGTTCCATCAACGATGGCAAGCCGTCCTGGCCCAGATGCAGCAAAACAGGCTCAAACCATATATCACCACGTTTCACAGATGGGATGTTCTTATTCAGTAATGCAGTGTTTTCCTTCCTTCAAACATAATGCTTTTCTTTTAAATCAAAGTTTTATTTTGGTCTCATCCATCCACAAAACACTCTTCCAGAACCCTTCTGGCTTGGCCATGTGATCTTTATCAAACTGCAGACAAGCAGCAATGCTCTTTTTGGAGAGCAGTCGCTTCCTCCTTCAACGCTGCCATGGACACCATTGTTGTTCAATGTTCTCCTGATGGTGGACTCATGAACATTAACATCAGTCAATGTGAGAGAGACCTTCAGTTGATTAGAAGTTATCCTGGGTCCTTTGTGACCTTGCAGACTATTCCACACCTTCCTCTTGGAGTGATCTTTGTTGGTCCACCACTCCTGGGGAAGGTAACAATGGTCTTGAATTTTCTCCATTTGTACACAATCAGTCTGACTGTGGATTGGTGGAGTCCAAACTCTTTACAGATGATTTGTAACATTTTCCAGCCTGATGAGCATCAACAACTCTTTTTCTGAGGTCCTCAGAAATCTCCTTTGTTCCTGTCATGATCCACTTCCACAAACATTTTGAGAAGAGCAGACTTTGATAGACCCTGTTCTTTAAATCAAACAGGGTGCCCACTCACACCTGATCATCATCCCATTGATTGAAAACACTTGACTCTAATTAACTGCTAATCCTAGAGGTTCACATATTTTTGTTACTCACAAATATGTAACTTTTGATATATTTCCTCAATAAATAAATAAATAAGCAAGTAAAATATTTTTGTCTCATTTGTTTAACTGGGTTCTCTTTCTACTTTTAGGACTTGTGTGAAAATCTGATGATGTTTTAGGTAATATTTATACAGAAATATAGAAAATTCTAAAGGCTTCACACACTTTCAGGCACCACTGTAGAAGTAATCACATACCGGTAATCTAGACTGTGTTTGGACTGTTTTGGCTTCAACTTATGAGCTAAGGGCTGTATTTTAAACATATTTCTGCCCTGCTCTGTTTTCTGCTCATGTTTGTCTCTCCCCCCCCCGCCCCGCCATATTTCCCTCTGACCCAGTCCTACTCTCCGTCCCAATCAGATGCTTGGTCCTGGGTGGGTGTGTCCGCTGTCACCAGAGGTATTGTGCTTACCAGAACCAAGCCACGCTTTACTGTACATGTTGTGGCAAAGCTCCCTCTCATCCCTTTGTACAGAAACCCCTCTGCTGGGCTTGTATTCAGCGACATTGATCCCCCTTCCTTTGATGTACAGTAAATGTATACCCCTTACATTACCCTTTTCTGCTGGAAAGACACCCCCCTCTTTTTTGTTTTGAACTTGGCGGTGCAATTAAAAATGCTAAGACTATATTTTGGGGTTAAAATGAGCCATGCAGGTCTGCCATGAGTACAATGATCTTGTTTTGACTCACTAATGAATAAAAAAAGGACGTTCAAAACAGTCTCCATGCAGATTCTCACGAGAATGTACTCGTTTAGCGTTTATCATTATTTTTGATTGGTTCAGATAAACAATAGAGGGAAGCCATACTAACTGGTTGTTGATGTTTGGAGGAGGGAGGGAGGGGCTAATCTTGTGAGTTCAGAAGTAAATGGATTCCACTTCTGATGGGAGACATGAAGTAAACAAGAACACCAACGTCAGTAGTATCTAATAGAAATAATAAAATAATAAAAAACAAGGTTTTATCTTTGGAAAATGCTTCTACAGAGAAATCAAGAAAACTTAACTGTGGAAAAATAGTTTTTTATGAAATGGCAACCTCAAAGAGAGTCTGGTCATTTTTATATGCCTGTCGTTTCTTTAAACTTTCTCTTGTCCCGCCCATACAGTAACTTCTGATCAGCTCATGGTAATTTGATGAAACTTCATACACATCATCTTTAGACAGAGTCACCTCAGCTTCAAGGTCAAGGTCACAAATCAAGGTCTAAAGTTATACCAAATCTTTGCTTGTCCACACCATTGCTATAGATGGCTTTGTAATAGTTTGTCAATGGGTTTATAATGTGTTGTATGTGGTACTTTTGTTGAAGTGTCCAAAGTGTCCAATCAAATACTCATCAGTAGTTGGTATTTTATCAGCTGTGATATCAGTTACAGGGTGTGTGTGTGTGTGTGTGTGGGGGGGGGGGGGATGTGGCACATGCGCACTGCATGCGGCTGCATTCCAAA
>JARVJN010000453.1:4116387-4126992 GCA_031763805.1 Argolebias nigripinnis
ATATATATATCAGCAGTAGTGTAAATGTAGATGTAAACAGTAGTATGACTATAGACAGTAATGTAATACAAACAGTAGTGCACTTGTACATATATTGAGCTATAATATGGTGTGGTAGTAGCTGAGAGTCATTCACAACTCTGAGTGTGATGTTGAGATCCAGCATGACAGTATTTTAAAGGTTTGAACCAATAAGTCAACAACTCAGTCTAAAACTGGCATTTAATTTAAGACTTCTTGTCATATGTTTAAGATACGCTTTGTTTTTTTTTTCAGGTCTTGGTATCGTGCTTGGAATTCTGCTGCGTATCATCACTGAGAAGCATGAACTGAATCACACGAACCCACTGAAGATTGTTGGATTTGAGAAGAATGAAGGTGGAGTAACTCAGGGTTACAGCTATCAGCTAAACAATCCAATACACACGTGAAACACGGGATCACAGGCGAGGACCGCAACATCATCACGCCCACGTCCCAGAAGCCTGAAGTTGATTTATGCTCATAGGACTTTTTACCTTTACACAAAAATGAAGGACAATAATAATCTAAACGCGTCAAAAAAGATGGATATTCTCATATATGAGAAGCTCAAGACTCAGATTATTTAAACATTGAAGGATCCAACTCCAGCTTCTTTAGCCATTTTAAAAACTGGGCTACAAAGACCTTCTTGTTGCTGTAATCAATGCTCATTTGGTTGTTAATGTTTCATTTAACTCTTAATTGTTTGTGTAGTGAAAATTCACAAGAAAACGTAAGAATGTGAAACGATACCCAGGAAAAACACCAGACTTATTGGCTCAGCTGACGACGTCACGCAATGTTGGTTTTTACGGTTTCTAATGGGTCGTTTTAGTGCTTATTTATCATAAAATCAATGTACAGCTGCGTACGTTTTCAGAGCAGAACATGTCCTTTGAGGAGAATACTGCTCATATTTTGGATGGAGGGCGACGGTGAGGGAACATGACATGAGAAACAGTTTCAACTTTTCAGCTCTTTAAAGTGCAATTTTCAATCTACCCGTCATTTAAACGTTACCAAAACCCCGGGCTGAATCCCTCCAGTAAGTTCTGGGCCTTCCTCTGTCAGTGGGATGAGCTTGGAAAAAGTCAGGATGGAGGCACTAAGCCATCTCAGATGTCTGAAACACCTCAGCAGACTTCAGACAAGCCCCGCCCCTGGATGATCTCACCTCTAAGGCTGAGTCCAAACACCCGACAGAGGAGGCTCAATTCAGCCGCTTGTATCAAGGATATTGTTCTTTTAGTTATAATCTTTATTTCATGACCACTGAAAACTGTTAAGACCGGTAAATTCAGAACGTTACCGTTTAGCTCAACTTCTTCACCAGGACAGACAGGAGCAACACTCTCATTACAGTGAACAAGACTCCCAGATCCTTGAACTCCTCTGTTTGAGTCAAAGCCTCGCCCCTGACTCGTTAAGAAACGTTGTCTCAGAAATATAATCAATGCCAAAAGTGGTTCAGTCGCTTTATGTGGAAAAAAAAAATACATAAAATTTAAATTGTTTTAGAAAGAGTAGTGTGAAGAAATATTCACTTTGTGCTAAAAGTCAGAGAAGCAACACTCAAAGCAGACGGTTTAAAGAGTGAATATTAGTTTTCCACAGTTGAACTAAACTTTTCCAAATTTGCATTTGATTTTTTTATGCAGAATATCCTGTTGCTGTGTCGGATGATTTTACATCACACTGAAGTTGTTTTAAAAAAAAAAAGTTTTTTGTAAAAATAAAAAAGTTTTAAAATACAGTACCTTTAAACTTTACTGTTGTAGTTTTAATCTAAATAACTTTAAATGTTACTGGTGACTTCCTGATTTCTATGGGGCGCCATTTGTAAAGTTAGTCAAAAATTAACAGCAATATTTTGGTTTATTTAGCATTTCATAAGAAATAAGTTTTTTCTAAGACATAAATAAGTTATTCATACATTGATAAATGTCATAGTTCCAAATTAAATATTTAATTTAAAAGCTAAATAATTAGTTTACAAACTAAATGTTTATGTCCAATACTGTATGTCCAAGCTAAATGCTTAATTTACTAACTAAATATTTAACTTGCAAGTTAAATATTTAGTTAACAAATTAAACATTTAGTTTGGGAAATATTTAGGTCCGACTACATATTTAGTTAGCAAATTAATTTAGTTTAGGAATTAAATGTTTGGCTTAGAAATTAAATGTTTAGCTTAGAAATTACATTTTTATCTTGGACAATAAATATTTGGTTTAGAAATTAAATGTTTAATTTACACCTAAATATTTAGTTCACTAACTAAATATTTAACTTGTAAGTTGGATATTTAGATGGTAAATTAAACATTTATATTTGACATAAACATTAAGTTTGTAAACTAAATATTTAGTGTGGAGCTAAATATTTAGCTTGCTAACTAAATTTTTAACTTGCAAGTTAAGTATTTAGTTTGTAAACTAAATATTTAGCTTGTAAATTAAATACTTAGTTTGGAACTATGACATTTATAAATGTATGAATGACATGGTGAAATATGACTGGAAAAATTTTTTTTATGAAAGGCTAAATAAACCAAAATATTGCTGTTAATTTTTGACTGTGTAACTTTACAAACAGCACCCCATAGTTTTCCTCTACAAAAACAAAACAAACAAACAAACAAAAAACTTTTCCCCCTAAACTAATTAGAACTTTTTTAATAAATGGTTTATCTATTAGGAATAAATTCTTATTTTTTTGGAGAAGGGACTATTTTCATAGAGCAATTCTTTCTTTTTTTTAACAGCTGTTTTGGACACAAAGAGGTCTGTGGTGCTCAGATCTAGAATCTGTCTCTAAAATGTTGGTGTAAACTGTTGGTTTTATTGCTTTAAATACGA
The DNA here is from genome assembly GCA_031763805.1 of Argolebias nigripinnis. NCBI lineage: Eukaryota > Metazoa > Chordata > Actinopteri > Cyprinodontiformes > Rivulidae > Argolebias > Argolebias nigripinnis. Next base: position 4,119,273 of record JARVJN010000453.1, read on the forward strand.
TTCTCTTACATTAAAAATATATTTTCTTGATGTGAGAACCTGAGCGAGTATTTATGTCTAATTTTTAACTTTTTATAAAACTATCCGTCAGCTCTCGTATGTCACTTCTTTGTATTTGTAAATGTTTAATAATTGTTTTGAACTTCTTTTTGCAGGTTTTATTTAATTTTGAGGAAATGTGTTGCTGAGTCTGAGTTTATCTGTCAAATAAAACCAACTTTGTTATATACTGTAATGTTACAGTAGGAACTTTCTGACATAAAATAAAGTGGTGTTTTTAACTGCAGCTGCATCTGGACTGAATCATAACAATTTGTTGCATGATCTTTTAAGTTCAAGGTTCAAACTTCGTTAAAGTATCACAGGATCTCTCGATTCTAAAAAAAACTATTTACAAGATATAGAATGAGTTTCTGCAGTCATTGTGCTTCATCAGCATCAGTTGTCATGTGATCATGTTTGAGCAGAGTTTATGGCACGGATATTTACTTACGCTCGCGCAGGGTCTCATTTGCTCTCTCGAGTTCTGGCATGATAGTACTGCCAGAGGCCCCGACTCCACAATCACTTTCTGTCCCAGGATGGTACAGAAAGTGGTGCGGGAAAGTTTATGAACCCTTTAGAATTTTCTATATTTTTGCATAAATGACCTAAAACATCATCAGATTTATACACAAGTCCTACAAGTAGATAAAGAGAACCTAGTTAAACTAATGAGACAAAAATACTATACAGTACTTGGATATTTATTTATTGTTGTTATATATTACTTATTAAATAACAATGTATTTTTAAATTTAAAAAAATCTTGAAAATGACAATGTCATTACCGTATTTAAAAGGTATTTATTTATTTAATGGGACATTTAACTGTGTATTTAACAAGTTAATTGTATATGTAATGATTTATTAAATAACTAAATTATACATGTAATTATTTAACGGGATATTTGTTAGATTTTTTTATTTATTTGACATTTTATTTATTTCATTATGTAATTTACTTAATGTTGCCATATTCCACCCTCCATATCCATGCTCTGGACATCTCTGTTTCATCCGTGTCTGACTCAGAGATATTTTCTAATGATTTGTCTCTCTCACGTCCATGCTCATAAGATGACGTACCGCAGGACAGCACAGAGCTGCTTCCTGAGGCCGCCGGCTGTAGCTGCCTAGAAGACCAACAATAAAACTCCTACACCTTGAAAACTCCTGGATTAAAAATACTGATCGGTTCAGATGAAGGGAGGTTATTCTTGTAAATTAAAAATGAACATGCTCCTCTGGTGCTGTCTGCTGAACATTTACATGAATCTTTATATTTTGCACAGATACAAGTTAAAAGATGACAGGATGCATTTAGCTATTAAGAATAATTTTATCATGCAGCAAAAAGCATTATTTTACAGCAAACATGAGCGTCTTCATTTAGTTTCCCTGAATTTTCAAGTGATTAGAGAAGAAACACTATTTACACTTTAATAAAAGAATATTAAAACAACTTAATGAGTTGATTAGTTATATATAAAAAGGTCTTTATAAAGACACGTTTCTCCTGTTTTAATATAAGTAGGCTTCAACCGTCAGCTCCAAGCCATGAATCTTCCGGCTTGATTTTGATTCCCCAGATGGTGAAACAAGGATGTTTGAGTCGTTTCCTCCTCAGTGTTTCAGTTTATTGTTTGTTTGGATTTTGGGTTTCAGAATTCTTTAAACCTGTGAAAAGAAACGTTGCAGTCAAGCTGACAATCACCACCTTCTGCACCCCACTTGGCGGCACCCCTGCGTTCTAGACCAATAAAAATTGAGGTCTCAAACTGGCACTACTGTAAACAAAGCTAGCTTGTTATCAGGCCAAGTGATAAACCACCAAATTTCAACAAACTATGGATCATTTCAAAGCTTTTGAGATGAAGAGTTTCAAAATAGCATCTTAATATATGAAAATTCTTTATTTTGAAAGCACAGGTTACACACTTTAACAGAAAGGTAATTTTTTTTTACTTTAAATATACATATAAACTATCAGAATGGTGTGAAAATATTGTAAACCAAATTTAATTCTCACCCTCTGATTGGTAAAGGACGTCCACACCAGCCTCGAATTTCTTTGTAGACCAGTCTGGTCAAGAACTGAAATCACAGCAAACGAACCGTGAGTCAGCTGCGCTGTGAGCATAAAACTAATCTTTATTGAACACACTAAAGCACAAAACTCAAACTGAATTCAGGTAAAAAACCAACATAAAATTTAAAAAAAAAGACTCTGAAAGCTCTTGGAGACTCTTTAAATGTAAATGTTTCTGACCAGGCAGGCCAACACGTCAGCAGAGATGAGCATGTAGAAGACGTTGTTCCAGCCAGTTGGAGAAATCAAACCGGCTAACAGAGGTCCCAACGCTGCGCCTGTGGAGATCACACCAAAACATTTCAGGTTGGGCTTCACCCTGTCGTTTATTAGTCTTTTAAATTCATTCAAACGTTCCCTCCTTCAAAACACCAACATTCTTACCAGTATAAGTTCAGTTTTGCCATTTCAAATTTCCATTGTTTTTTTTGTGTCCATTTCCGAACTAAATTTAAAATCACCCCTTCACACAACGTCAATTTAAAATCTGTATTTATTTTATTTTATTTTATTCATGTTCTGCGTTCCTTAAAAAAAAGTAAATTTACTTTAATTTCAAAATTCTCTTTAAAATTTCACATTAAGCAACAATTTTGGCAAATCAAACCTGGAGCATCTCAGGGACGTGTACTCAGCCCTTTTTTAATTCGCTGAAACCCATTAGTGAAGAAAACTTTACTGTGAAATATGCAGACAACACCCCCATCATCATCTCACATATTAAAACAATTTCTTTCGAGTGGCGCATATTGCCCACCTGCAAAATTTTAAATAAAAATTTCAAGCGATCCATTTGTGCTTGAAGTATGTACAGTATTGGGGATGACTTCCAGCTACTAACCACAACACATTTTAGCTCAATATCAGCAAAAATGACTACGGCTATGGATTACAATGGCTAAGGTTGATTAGTTGCGGTAGCCATCTTGAATCAAGTTGATTCCAACAATCAATCAGTTGTAGAATACAGTCTAATTATTACTATTAATTTATTACTGTCTAATTATTCCTGAAAGTGGTTACAATTCATCTGCTGATGGGGTGATAAAAAGGTCAAACACCTCTATCATCAGTGGAATGGAGGTGGAGAAGGGCCAGTTTTGGGTTCCTGAGTGTCAGTGTGATAGATAACCTGCCATGGTTATCTTACATCTGTACTACTCTTGAGAAAGCTCAAGACAAAACTGCATTTTCAAAAAAATTGTAAGCTGTAAAACACCCAAAGGATAATAACGAACAAAACTGACTCCTCTACAGCCCGTCCAGTCTGCTGCCATCTGATAAGAAACATCTGCTGCGAAAACAAACTTCGGATCAGTTTGGCTCATCGAGACTTTTTGTCTTTTTTTCACTAGACAAACAAATCAAAAAGTACATATTGATAATTGTATAAGTAGCACACATGGCAGGCCAATCAAGTTGTAAAACAAATTCAGCTTCCTCATTAACACAAACTACAGCAAGCTTTACTCACTGTTGGGCTTTTATTCTGCAGCTTTAACAGCTTCCATTCTCCTTGGAAGCTTCCCACAACTTTTTTGGGTAAGGTGCTCTATGGGGACGATGATAGACTCTGTCCAGTTCTTCCACACCAAACTTATCAAATGATCTTTTTAGTCGTCGGTATATGCACTGGAGCACAATCGCGTTGAAGTATAAAAAGGCCGTCCCCAAAACGTTGCCATAAAGTTGGAAGCAAAACGTTGTTCAAAATGTCTTAAGCATTAAGACACCCAGCGCAAACCCTGACCTATTGAATGAGAAGAAGACTGAGGTTATGTTTTTTGGAACATCCACTGACACCCGGCATGTATATCTGCATTTATTGGATCAATATACTAAACCAGTGACCACAAAGTAGATAATGATGTTAAATTTGATAATCAAACCAGAGCAGTGGTTAAATCAAGCTTTTTTCATTCATGGCAGCTGGTGAAAGTCAAGCCCATTCTTACAAGAAATCACTTTGAGACAGTAATCCACTCCATCACCGCTCAGCTGATAACTGTAGTTACACTTTATATAGGAGGGTCACTTTCAGAGGGTACAAAATGCTGCAGCACATCTTTTAACAGGCACAAAAACATGACCATCTCTCCGCTGTTTTAGCCTTGCAGCCTGTACATTTTAGGATTCATGTTAAAGTTCTTTCATTTGTTTCTAAAGCTTTGAATGGTCTCGCCTCATCTTATCTCACTGAGCTGCTACACTCATACACAATCTCTCATTGTCTCAGTTCAGCAGACCAGCTGCTCCTGAGAGTCTCAAAAAACAAAACGAAAGCTTCGAGGGGATCGTCCTTTCTCTGCTGCTGCTCCTAAAAAACGAACGACCCGCCTTTGAGCATCGGACAGACGTCCTCCCTGCCCGTTTTTAAATCACTTCTTAAACTCATCAACACAACCTGGGATGCTGACTTTGTACAAATTTTAGTTCATTTTAACAAATTTAATTTAACTGGTTGATCTATTTGTTTAAGGCCGTTTAAGGTTTGCTGTCATGTGTTTTTAGTATGTATTGTGACTGCTGCTGGTTTTATTGACTGTAACTGTTCAGCACTTTGGTCAGTTTGTTTAAAGTGCTTTACAAATAAAGCTGGTATGGTAAGATCAAATACTTTGGACCATATATTCTACCTATGAAATAGATAAAGGCTGCCAGATGTTCACCTACTTAAAGTTTTCTGGTAAAAACTGGATCAGCATGTGGAACATGTGAAGGAAAGCTTTTTGGGACATGAAACTAAAAAGAACTTAAAAGGCCTGAGGGTGAAAATATCTATCTGTTCCGATACTGATATCATAATCAGTCACAGCCGCTCTATAGCAGATACTGCATGGATCCTAAAGTCAGAAACATTTTACCAACCTATGGATCCAGTCCCATCAATGATTGCAGTCACTGTTGATAATGCCCTGGAGTTTCCTCTCAGACTCTCGTGTGTTCCCTGTTGAAACAGAGACATCAGGTTTTCAGGTCTAATAGACAGCGTAACACGAAGCATGTCCCATGATGCTTTGGGTCTTACCAGGTCAGCAGACACAGCTGTTGTGATCAGAGCATATGGTCCGTTCACCAGGCCTCCACACAGTATCAACATACCTACACATGAAAACAAATTGCAATTAAAAGGCCTCATTTTCTGTCTTTTTTTTTGGTCAGATGTTCTTAAAAATATAAATTCAAGTGAATAAATGAGGGAAAGAAGCGCCACTGTGCTAACTTTAAAAGTGCATTAAGTTCACTTTTTCCTGGGGAGGCAACATTATGGACTGAATTTGTACCGTGAAGAAAGCATGATCAATCAATACACCAATCAGAGCACCTTATCTTCAGGTTATTTCCCGATGCTAAATTAAACAAACCTTATCAAATATGCCTTCTTCTGTGCGATACTGCATAATCATTTTTCAGTAGTTGTTTGCTGATAATGTGACCTTTTCGTCTGACTTTATCGTTAATGTCGAGCCGCGTCTTGATGTATTATTGCGCAAGAAAACTCGTTCCATTCACTTTAGCCTTAAAAATGCATCCATCAACTACCGTTGGGATATTTCTGTTTGTAAGAGGCCCAGACGTGGAAACAAAGAATGCTCCTACTTTTATAGGAGACCCCGACTGAGTGACACAAACATCAGAAGGAGAGATGAAAAAAGTTGAGCCATCAGCTGATGCTAACTAGATCACCCAGCGTCTGCTGGACTGGTCCTGACCCCACTCCAAAGTGGGCCTAGTGTATCCCTATGGAGGTGAACATGTGTTACCCAGATCTGTTATCTGATCCTCCCTCCCAGTCAGCCAGGAAGAACTGGAGCTGCCAATCCTGGAAACTGACAGATTCAGCCAATGAGAGGAGACCTTACTGGAGACAAGGTTGGTCAGGAAGAGACGTGGACACTGAAGGGAAGGTGAACCTTTTTCCTTTTGTTAACCAGGGAAATGAGGCGTTTGTAACCCCATCCTTGATGCTTAATGATATGAAGGGATGTAATCTGAGCTGGTCCTCTTTGTTTGAGACATGAAATAGGAGATGCGAGTTTAGTCCATTTATTCATAATTATGACAGGAGTTTATAAAAAGTATAAACCTGACAGAAACTAGAGCTTTTGGACTTTTGACAGCAGATTACATCCCTCGGCCCTCTTGTAGCTCATGGGTCGTTTTGGTCCGGGGATAAGTTTGTAGCATCAGGATTTTTTCTAGTTCCTCTGTCCGTGTCTGGTAAATCTGAGAGGGCTCTTGATTGTGGTCCCTCGCTGTGGCTACATTCCTAGGCACTCTTACAGTTGATAGTTTTGATCTTTGATTTTTAGAATTCAAGCAAATGTTAATAAAGATTCACCTGAGCAGAAACTGAACCGAGGCTCCTGGGTGGTTTTTGGAATTTATTCTAACAGGTTTCGTATGATGCACAAGAAAACGCGTGAGCTGAGATAAATATGGGGTTTTAGTTGACCCCCTTCCTGCTTCGCTCTTAAACCTCAGAGAGCAGTGTGAGGTTTACAGCTGGGTCTCTCTGGGGGTGTTTGCTCTGACGAGAGGTCAGCGGCACCAAAGGGGTCATCTGGCTGTTCCTAGTGGTGAAACAGCAGCTTCTCTGTCTCTTTTCATTCTTTCAGCTTGAAGTCAAACTCCTACATGTTTGATAGGCCTGCTTGTCCATCGTGGTAATTTGATGCATGCTTGCTGTCTAGACCGAGTCAATAGTTAAGGGTGGACTTTGGACCTCATGGAAACGACTGGATCAACGACAAGAAATTACTGGGTGACTTGTTTTGTAGTGAATATTGATCATGGGGTATGAGGTCACTGGGTTCTTTCAATAACTCCCTTTAATGCTGCATGAGTGTTAAAGATTTGAAATTAGGATATTAACCATCTGTCTTTGGTGTCAGAAATGAAATAGTCAGCTACCAGAAATGATGCATTATGACAAAGTGTTGGGTAAATATGGTGGAATAAAGATAATACACTCAAACTTACCAATTGTAATGCCAAGGCTCTTTTGTCCAATGTAGTTATAGAGAAAAAGCTGCAATGAAAACAAAACAACCAGAGAACTCAAACAAAGCTTAATAAACTGTTGCAAAATTCGTGTCCATCTATAGTCATTAAATTCTGATCTCAAATAAAAGAAAATGAAGATGCAGAATGTCTTAATAAACTAAACTATAATGTGAAATATTTGTAATAAATAAAACAACTAAAGCCAATGTAAAACAATGAAGGGAATGTTACCCTTCCATTAAGCCAAAGCCTGATATTTTCTTGAGAAAAGTCAAATTTAACTAAATTATTTTCCACATTCCAAAACTCTAAAGCCTCACTGTGTTAGTTTAAGTTATAGCTGTGCTCATTACTGGACCAAGATAATTGTTCTCCAAGAGAAAAAAAAGCAATTTTTTTACTCTGGACAAAATAATCATGAAAAGCAAAGATTACTGTGCTGTTAAACAGCAAAAGACAACACACAGGAATCTAAAAAAAGCTAAGTCTGGTCCTCTGGACATTCAAAAAATAAAACAAAACAAAGCAAAAAAAAAGTCTGGTCCAGAGGACCAGACTTAGCTTCTTTTTTTTCTACCTACC
>JARVJN010000453.1:4418391-4429630 GCA_031763805.1 Argolebias nigripinnis
TTAAAGAGAAGGTGTGTTTAATAAAAACCATGAACTATAAAAACGTATGTATTTTTTTATTGTGGAAAAATGAATTAAGTATAGAAATAAAGCATAAAGTTAAAGTTTTATTCCTTGTACTTGTTCCAATATCCACATAATTGCAACTGAAATGACATACAAACTGCTAAAACTAGTTGTTTTTGGTTGTTTGTATAACAACCAATTCAGTTTTGGTTAATAAAGCTTGAAATAGCCGCTGCAGAGGGACTAAAGAGCAGCACGTGGCTCCAGAGCCGCAGGTCGCAGACTTCTGAACATGACGTTCACACATGTTATAAGTGTGTATAAACTTCTGAAGGCAACTGTATAGAAGGGCCAAGGTAGAATGGGCCTTTGAAGTCAACCCACTGTTGTGATGCCCATGAGCTACTAAAGGCAGTTCTAGAAAACATGCATCAGGATGTTCTAGAAAACAGAAAAAAAATGGCCGCACAGACCAGTTAGTCTTTATGCTCCCTCTGGCTGTTTATAAATCACAGATGAAGTCGGCCACTTCCTGCACAGACGTGAGCTTAAAGAAATGAAGCAAGCTCCGTGGAATCAAGAGCGGCATGGAGCAGAAACGGACTGGCGTGAAGTACAAGGCATTAATTGCATAACAGACGTATGCTTCATGTCTTTTTGAAAAACATGAGTCAATTCAATTTAGCAATTCTTTATGTGGTTAACTAATATTTTAGAAACTAGAGACAAAGTTACTGTGCCTTATCGTCAATATTCCTTTAGTACTGCAACCGGCTGGTTGCACAGATCATGTCATCACTTCACCACATTACTGAACCGCGGCACCTCTTGCTTTTCCAGGTCAGTCGATTTGCATCTCACTTCGTGAGACAGAGGGACATCAGAGACAGGCTGGCTCCAGTCCCACTTACAGGTAATGCCTTGGTACATTCAGAAGTCACATTGCCACCGTCTCAACTCTCATCAGTTCCACACCACACCACACCAGTTAAGGGCCTGCCCACTGCCAGTAACCACACCCATTCAGCCCGGTTTACAGCACAGCCTTGTTTAAGGTTCCAGGCAGATTGCTACGAAGTTCCAATTTTGATGTAAGCAGACAACAGCCATTGACTGGCCAGTGGAGCTACATCACTGCACTCCACTCCTCATATGGTTCTGTGATGCTGGCTAATCTTGTGTAACCTCACATCCTCATGAGACATGGCCTTTTCAATTGATGCATTTGTGAATGACCAGTGTGTGCTTGCCTTTACAGTCATATCATGGTTCTGTTTTGTGAGATGAGTTTTTTTATTCTAATGGGGAGGTCTCTGGGAAACAACTGACTTGTATGCATTGCCTCGAGGAACTGCACTTTAACCTGGGCTTAATTGTTTTTAATCTCAATGTTGCAGCTTTGGAATACTATTCTTTTTTAAAATATGCAGTTTATTAATGTCATACGTTTACAGTGGTGTAAAAAAAATCTAATAAAGACAGCCTTGACAATGAAAGGCTCAAATGAATAATCTGCACAATCAAAGATACATAAATATTTGGTAATAAATACCGATATAGTAAACAGCTCCATATAACCTTGTGTATTTGATATTTGCTTTCTTTGTACATGTACTGTACCTTAGGAATTGCAAATGATTTAGTAGAAATTCTTGATTGACCCTCACATGTATGAAGTTTTAAACGTAGTTCACCATTTGTATTCCCAAAGTGTATGGGCTTGGCATAATTAAGGGTTTCTGATCTCTACTTGTACCCTGGAAGGAAGCTCTGTGACCTTGTGGCAAAGCAATATCAAAGGGTAGAGCCAAAGGAGCAGCTCTCTTTGCACTTTGTCGCCTTAGGGCTGAGTTACACAGTCAAGCTTGGCATGCAGCATTTCAAACAGCAGTGCATCTCAACAGGCGGTTTCTAGCAGAGTAAATGGAGCTTGAGGCTACATGAAGGTGTAAAGCCTGTTCTTGCCTTTAGCTCACACAGAAAGATGCAGCGAGCCTTGTAAGCAGATCAAAGGGGGGAGAAAGAGAGCATTTTTACATTTACAACAAAAGCTAGGACTTATTTCAAGTTTAACCATTTAAAGTCCAGAATGAGTCAAGCTAGAGATTTATTTGTGAGACACTAAGGTCACCTGGCACACAGAACCAGAATGGACACTACGTGCAGGTCGTCATTGAGAACATCCTTATACAGTAAAATATCACTTTTAGTGGCAATTTCCCGCTTCATGTTGCCTCTCATTGCGACGAGCATGTATGCAATTGCCTGTGTTTGCACACACGCTTGTCTGCCAAATGTCTCATGAACAACTGGATGGATTTTAACACAGTTCTCAAAGTAACGTAATCATCAAATGTATATTTACAACAAATTAATTTTTAGAGACATCAGCTAAGTAACTTTAGCAAACACAAAAATTGTTATAACTCAGTTTTACTGATAATTCAAAATTTGTTATGGGTAGTAGCTGTGAGCCTTAGGAGTGACAAGGATGGATAAGATTAGGAATGAGATAATCAGGTTGAACAACTGGGAGATAAAGTTAGGGAGGCCAGACTGAGATGGTTTGGACATGTCCAGAGGAGGGACAGTGGGTATATTGGTAGAAGGATGTTAGAAATGCAGCTGCCAGGAAAAAGACAAAGAGGAGATACATTTATGGATGCAGTTAGAGAGGACGTAAAGGAAGTTGGAGTAAGGACAGAGGATGCAGAGAACAGAGTGATGTGGAGGAGGATGACTCGCTGTGGCGACCCCCGAAGAGGGAAAAGCCGAAAGAAGACTACAAAGAAGATGATGGAAGGTGGTTCCAGGTAATGCTAGTTTCATGGATTAAAAGTTTTTCCTCAAACTATTTTTGTCATTTGCATGGCCAAAATGAAAATAGTTGGGATGTTTCTGTCATTAGCTATAATGAAAAAAAAAAAAAAAGTAAAAACACAAAGTAGTCCAAATTTCTATGATTCATTATATTTGAGAAACCACAAGGTGTCAAATGTATTTCACAAATATTAACATAGAGTTAAGTTACAGAATGACTAATCAGTGTTCTGATTGTTTCTCACAACTGTATACACTGTAATCCCATCAATCAAAGTTTTGAACATATGAGAAGTTTCTCTGGAGAATCCATCTGCGAACATGAATGTTGGCCCAAACTCTGCAGCAGAAACGTTGTAAACTTACACAGTGCACGTTTATTTAGAAAGCAGCTTATCATATACAGCGCAGAGGTTATTCAGAATGCTTTACAGGCAGGAAACGACCAGAACGATTCCCTCAGGAGGTCACATTACTCTACCTTTCACATCTGGAGTAAATCTAAGCAGACTTCCAGGTCGGTACTGGATGTACAACATAGACCTGGATGGCTGGGAAAACACTTAAAGTGTCTGTTGAATGTTGAGATACAAAAGTAACTTTTGATGGGACACAGAAAGAGACCGTGTCCTGGACCGCTCTGAGTAACTCGAAGCATCTTGGATGCAGCAGCAGCCTGAGAGAAAAGTACTGACAGCCAGTATTAGGTTTGGAGCAGAGCTTGTGTGGGGAGCCAGGTTGATGCTGATCCAACAGGGCGCGTCTGTCTGCTGCATGACTCGGTTTGTCTGGCCCGCAGCAAAAACCACCTTCTTCAGCTTTGCGTGTCAAGTATGCAGAGGCACAGCATACCTCTGTAGGTGTGTGAGATTAGTTCATTTACACGATGTCTGTGCCACGCTGAGAGCACGTGTACACAGTAGGAAGGTTTATAAAGCTGAAAAGTGATGATTCTGAGGGATTCTCTACCCAGGGAGGAAGAGCATCAGAGTGTGTTTCCATGCTTCTGTCCTCCCTCTGACCTATTTTAACTTTGCCTAACATCAGAGGTGGTTTCATGCCAGATGAGTGGTTGGGCACATGTACAACACCCAGGATGACAAGGGGGGAGGGAGGGTTTGAAGAGCGTAAGGAGATACGTCTGCACAAGTCAGATGAATGTAATGAACTGAAAATGAACCAGGAGAGGTGAGCCAAATGACTTGTCCTGCTGTTTCTCAAGAAGTGTTGGCTTCTAAAAAGAGGAATCGCTTTGTGGGGAGGCTGCAGGGAGAAGTTGTGCAGTAAATTTTAAACTTAGAGCAACAACAAAAGATGCATGCACAGCTGTACTCATCTCGATTTTATGTCTCACAAAATAAACTAAGATGGTAAATTAATTATGTCATTGTAGGAAGATTGAGATCCACTATGCTGGTGTAGATCCACGCTCATCCAAGTTGTGATAATCTTGTGAGTAGAAGACGACTGAACTTGTTCTTGTTTCTTGAAGACATTTCCCCTCTCGCTAAAAAAGGCACTCTTCCATCCTTAAGTCATTTGGGTCATTGTCCAAAAAGATTACCTCTAAGTGACAACGGATTAAACAAATCACATAACAGACAGGTGGGCCAATGAATTATGTGACTCCAGTGACTCTTTTGCTGTGTTTCCTCTAAGTTACTTGATTTGGGAGGGCGCTCGTCTTGTGAGTGTTTGTCAACCGAGGAGGCGTTAGTTAGTGGGGCTGCTACAATCTCTGCTCCCCGTCCAGAAGTAGTGGAGCGGTTTGCTGTGGGGGGATTTGGTAGGCAGTGCGCCCTCCTTGGTAGGGCAAACACTGCAGTAACTGTCCCAGCTACAACCCATAAAAGTCCTATCCCACTGGACTGACCGTTGGTGACGACAGTTGATAAACGGCATGTGAAGGAGTCTCCAAAATGTCTTGTGACATCTTGTGCAAGTTCTCGGATTTCTTTGTGCGAGTTGCAGAACCACGCAAGTTCACGTAAATAGTGACAATTTTTCCAGTAAAACAGTCAGATTTGTCATGGATGTTTCCAACCCATCTCACGTTTGTTGCCAGCATGTCCAACCCATCTCAAGAGCACCAATGGTGTATTTTGACACCTGGACTGGTGCTCTCCTCTGACAGAAAACTTGTCAAGGTCAAGGTATTAATTATTTAAAAACTGATCCTAATTTGTTTGTCTTCACTCAAAAGTGTACCCCCTATAGATTAAATAAAAAATGTTGACGCTGCTGCCAAGGTGGGTAGAAAACAAGCTGAAATAAGAAGGATGAGGGCAGAGGTGGAAAACAAATAACACCACAACTTGAAATAAATTGTTGCAGGTTGTGCATATGACCACAAGCCATGGTTTTCAAACAGTAGCAGCTTGAAATGCACCTGCACAGCTCACTGGTTGCACACAATCAGAAGCTAAATGATAAATTTATGATATTAATGGTTTTCCCCCCCAAATTTTGAGCCACCCATCGCAGTGAGATACTGCCTTTAGAAGACCTTTGGAAAATCAGAAACCTAAGTGAATTTGACAGCTGTCAAATGTGCTTCTTGGATAACTATGCATAAAAATGACAGTTATGGAAACATCAATTCGAAGAAGTGTCTAAGTGGTTTTTGTTGTTGAGTCATGTGGATCTCATGATTTATGAACTGCAGATTTACGTAAACACACTGCACACATGGCAGTTAATTCACTGACGTTGGCTCCTTTTAAATCACAAAAAGTCAAGCAAACCTCATCAGCCAAGAAACATTTCGAGTCTAGAAGAAAAAAGAAAAATTATTCTGTTAAATCTTATCTTCTATCATAACTCAAATGTCAGCCTGTTGCGGACTTATATTTCCATCTTTCTTCACCTCTAACCTTTCTCAAACCAGGGGGAGTTTTTTGTGGAAATGCAACGTATCCACAGAGATCGAACTTTCCTCCCTCTGGTTTGTGAACACGATGTACCAACAAAATGTACCAGATACATGCTGCTTCAAAACCAGCAGCTTATTGCTGCATGCCGTTCAGATCTTCGTTTGATTTTTGTTTTTTGGGAGGGTATGACTTCCGTTACCTCTCACTATAATTCATAAAAATCCATTATTCTAATTAAATAGAAGTTCTGTTCTTAGTCTGCGCTGGCTGCTTTTAGAGCTCCAGGAGAAAAAAGGAAGTTGCATAAAACAAACGTTAGTTAACGATGATGAGAAATTTATTTTGCCGTCTTTTCCTTAGGATGACGGTTTAAAGAGTTTGGTTCTGCTTAGAGAGGCCTCCTGGGCGTGGAACGGCTGACCTGCTGGGCTGAACGTTCTGCCAGGAGAGCAGAGGGGAGGACACAGAGCGGCACTGTGCCATCAGACGCTCTGCCAGCCTTGGCTGCAGCACCAACATGCTGACGGATGGGAAAAGACTGGAACGGTTTGATTCAAGCGGTTTTAAATATGAAAACACGCAGGCGGAAATGAGAAACGAAAAGTAAGTTTTTCACACCTGCTTTCCCTCCGTCACCTCCAACTCGCCTATAAATCAGGTTCCACGGCCTGAATCACCACCCTGCACTACTTTTCATCCACTTTTTTTATTCTAATTTCTTCTTTTGAAGACTTGATTAAAAACCTGCCTCTCTGCAGCGAGACTTCAATTCAAACAGTTTACATAGCTGTAATTCTTATACTCTGTACAAATACAGTATTAAGGATGGCTTGTTCCATTAATGCCCGACAGCAAACACTATTTTGTTGTTCTATCTGTTTGAAACTAACGTTTATGAGTAATAACTGTGATCATTTTCATTTACAGTTTGCATAAATTAACGTTTTATTATTTTGCATTTGGATTTAGTTACCAAATGTAAAAAAAAAAAAAAGCCAGCATTTAAAATGATGCTTAAGTTTCATTAAAAACGTAAAGTTAATTAAATTAATACAGCAAAAAGTTCCCTATGAACTTTACAAAGACATGGGAGATGATCGATATTTCTTTGAAAGAGTAAACAGATTTTTTTGGCAGATTATTTTATTTCTCTGACAACAACAGACTCGTTTTTCTTTTCCACAGCTGCTCTCCAATTAATCAAAACAAATCGAGCCTTTTCACAATATCTAAAACTTAATCTGAGTTTTGCTTGGATCGGGGGTTTGGCACGCTGATAAGATGCTATCCCTGTCTTGTGTTTCAAAAATCTGACAAACACAATTATCATCATGTCTGAGGGAAAGCATAGTTTAGGAAATTTTATTTATCTTTTTTTTTCTTCACATTTGTAGCTGAGCATGAGATAAAAACATCAATACCACCAGTAGCCTCAAAACTGGATTAAAGACATTTTAGGATAAACTGTTGGTTGCATCCATTGAGTGAACAAAACAGCAACATCTCTAACCCCAAGCAACATTAGCCAATAAAACAAGTGACTTAGAGTCACTCAGTTTCAGGTAACTAATTACTAGAATAAAAAAAATCTTGTGTAAACTAAAAACAAACTTCAGCTCAACCAAAAACAAGTCACACCCAGAAATCACTGCGACGTTCAACAGCTTGCTCACACTCTCCAATCACGGTGCCACACATGGCCCCGACATGTTGCACGTTGATTGGATGAGTGATGGGGGGGATGACAAGAGAGGAGGAGGAGGGGGGTGGTGGTGTTCTGGCCAGCACTCAGGAGAGGAGTAAAGAAATAGAGAAGGCTCACCAGTGCATTAGGGACAGCACGGTGCAATTCGTTCCATTGGCAGCACTTCAAAGAAGGAAGAGGAGGGGGATAATCTGCCCCAACGCTAGCCCCCCCAGAATCTTCCAACACCATCCCAAAAATGTACGCACACACACACACACACACACACACACATTCACAAAGCAGCAGGCTGAAGGGGCTCGATCAGAGGGGTCTGATTGGGTTGGGGGTCTGGGGAGGACTGAAAGGCAGCGGAGGGGTGGGTGAGGATTTTTTACAGTTTGACAGAAAATCTGAGATGTTCCTTCTTCACACACTTGTGACTCAACCCACAAATACAATATAATTAACGCAAAACAGTCCACCACTGTAGAAAAAGGTCATATTTAAACCCAAAGAGGAACAAACAACCTGACAGAAGTAACACTTTCCCACAGAGCAAATTCACAGCAAGCTTTGAGGATTCAATAAAATATGGATGAGCATGTATGTGATCGATAATACCTCTCAATCCTACAGGTCAGTCAGGAAGGGAGGCAAAGAAGAAGCGTTAATAAACTGTAAAGGAAGGGAAGTCCAGAAGTCTTAAAGAGCAAAAGGGACAGATGAAGTGAGGGAGCTTGTACAGCGTATCGACAGCCACTAGAATCAGAAGCAGCGAGCAGTCGACACTCGCTCGGCCAATAAGTGACCGCGTGGCTTTCAATCGTGCCAGCTGCAAGGATAATCAATTCTGCTTTCACCCTCTGAGTCCGTGGCTCAATCTGAAGGAGCCCGATTCAACCACACTTCAGCGTGTGTTACAATGCCTTCAAACAAACAAAAAAAAAAAAAACACACCAGCATCACAACAAAAGCAAAAATGTTACAACTAGCGTCCACGACTACACAGATAGTGTTTTGTGTTGACTGAAACCATAAATAAAGTTGCTTCTCGTAGTGGTTTAATTTAGTTAATCCCATGAAAAAACAACTTAGTTCTGAAAACTCAGCAGAGTTGAAAACCTATCGTACTCCACTTGTGTTTTGATTGAGTTGGAATCAAATTGCATGCAATTAGATATGAGAAGGACTCAATTGTGTTTTTCTACATATTCATATGTACCATATTTTTTCGCCCTATAAGTCACTGTTTTTTTTTTGCATAATCTGCATGACCTGCAACCGTCCAATCATCGTTTTGCCGCGCCGCCCTGGCAAAATGCAACTAATTTGACAATTGAAGTGCATTTATTAAGTAAAAGTTAAACTGAGACACAACTTTACTGTAATGTCAAGCTCACAAATAATTGTTTTAGGTGCTTATCTTGTTAAATTCATTCCTCCTTCCTGGTTCCCTCCATCTGCGTGCTCCCGGAGCACCGAGGCAACGCATACTTTTGAAATACAGCTGATTTGACCATTAAAGTCATTTTATTAAGTAAAAGTTCAACTGAGACACACTTTTACTATAAAGTCGAGCATACAATTGTTTTTAGGTCTTTATCTTGTTAAACTTGCACAGTGACTCGTCCCGTGCACGCGTGTACTTCTGCGTATTGGGTTTAGAAATGCAGCTGATTTGACCATCAAAGTGCATTTATTAAGCAAAAGTTAGACTGAAACACATCTTTAATATAATTTCTAGCAAACAAATAATTGTTTTTAAGTGTTGATTGGGTTAAATTCTAAGTCCTCCCGTGCACGCTCTAGCGGCCGCCATTTGGCAGCCAATTGATTTTTGGCACAACACCGGCCAACATTTCCAGGTTGTCGGCGGTGATGCGTCACAAACATGACATCATTGTTGATGCATAATATATGCGACTTGTATGGTGAAGTGACGTATTTATGTTTTTTCCCACTTTATTAGACATATTTGGACTGATGCAACTTAAAAGGTGGAGCGACGTTTATGGCGGAAAATACGGTGATACGTCGATTTAACTGAAAGTGAATTCAACCTAAAATTGGCTTTTACGCCTTTGAAGTTAATGATAGTTCAATATAAAAAAATATATAAAATATACCTTAGAAATGTTTTCAGCAATGTTAAGACAATATTGATTTATTTTATTGAAAAAGAGCATCTCCATGACTATGCATCAGACAATATTTTCTTTTAGGCCCATTAATTATGAGCTCTGGATACTTCCCAATGTTAACCATCCTTATTCATTATTCAAACACTTTAGATATTAAAATATATATTTTTATTATTAAAGGAATGCATATGACCCTCTGTATTTAAGGTAATTGTTTTACTCAAAGATCATCCTTGATTTGTTAGCACTCAGAGTATATGATGGAGATCATTCTCAGCTACTACTACTCCATACTTGATGTTTGTAGAAAAGGTGAGGTAAGAAAAACCCAGTCTGTTATTTTTACACAATTCTACACTCACGACAACATAATTTTTAATAATGCTCTGCATGCTCAAGGTTCTTTATTGTCATTCACATCACATGTGGTACATGAGGTGGAACAAAATCGTGTACACAAAGGTCCAAGTTACACCCAAAAATAGCAATAATATAAAGTATATAAAAAAGAAACCATATACAAGGATCTAAGATATACGCTAAACAATAATAATATAATCTAATAAGGTGTATTCAACAGCAGCCTGAACATGAGTCTGTTGTGAGCAGATGGGTATGGGTTAAGGATGTCTGTCAATAGATCAGCTTAAGTGTTTCACACTGACACTTTAACTTTATAAATGTGATTAAAGGTGTTTATATTATCCCTCGTCTTCAGTAGATTTTAAGGGGTACCAGTAGAGGTTCTGTGTATCTGAGCAGCCTTTGGACGCTAACTCCAGGTTGAATGAACCGAGTGTCAAGTTCATGCAATGTCAGCCAGTATTTTTCACACATTTAACCTCCAACCAGAGATGCATTACAAACATATTTTATGCTTCCACTTCCTCCAGGCAATTGACAACGTTATTATATGAAAAATATATGGCATGACTGACAGATAAACCGAGCATCTAACTGATGCAGACGTGTGTTTTCTCTGTGTCTAACCTACTGTCAGGGCTACTTTAAATCAGCTGTTTAAGCTTTATTGATGGGATAAACTGAGCTAACTTCAGAGGCTTGAAGTGGTACGGTTCACCTCACAAACCTCTCATCAATAATGGCCGGTCTGCAGGGAGAAGAGTTATGGAGTCGATGGACACGCTGACTGGTCAGGAGGTTAGCAGGCCTGCAACAATCAATAAACCCTGGCCACTGGAGGCATGAGCAGGGAGGCTTCGATTACACAAGTATATGAAGAAAAAAAAACTACCCCACTGCAATGTTTCTATCATTTAAATTATGTTCTTTTATAATTAATATTGACATTTGCATGCAGTAGTTTGTAATTGCCCAGTAGCAAAGAGAACACAAGGCTTACATGGACATAAGTACCGTTAATCGGATTAAACGGCCATTCGGAATAAAAATGCATCATGTATGCCCCATTCGGATTTTTTTGTTGTTGATTCAGTTCGATCCGAAATAATTTATAATCCAGATGAGAAAAGTGGTTTATGCCGATTCATAATCCAAATGGTGTGAATGTAAACACTTTATCTGATCATCTTATTCTGATTGTGGAAAACTGACCTGTTTACGTCACGCCTTTCCACCTGGCTAATATGTCGGGGAAGAAAAACTGGTCGGTGAGCGAAAAAAAAAAACTTTGAAAGAGCTCAGAATGATCTGCATCACCTGTAGCTCAGTCAGGGAGCGCAGTAACGTCT
>JARVJN010000453.1:4487723-4498241 GCA_031763805.1 Argolebias nigripinnis
AAGTCTGGGCCTCCCTACTTAGGCTGCTACCCCCGCGACCCGACCCCGGATAAGCGGAAGAAAATGGATGGATGGAAAATAAAATAAAAAATGTCTTCAATAATTTGATAAACTGGACTAAACCTTATTTTATTATGCAATTTATTCTGTTGAAACTATTTTTTCTTATTTGATACTTTCTTTATAGTCTACATGTCCCAGTAGTCACTTTACACCCTGACAGAATGTTTCCTTTTCGTCTTCAAAAAGACTACAATTCCATAAAAACCATTATCAATCAAGCAGCTTAAACCAGACAGACCAGGCATGAACAGAACACAGAAGACTGGAGACAGAGGAGAGACATTAAATTAAAAAAAAATTCTCCAAGGATGAAGAAGGTAAAAATAATGGATGGATGGATGCTGAGCCTGTTTCTGTTTATATCTAAACTTAAATCACTCACAGGTGGATCTTATTTAACAAATTATGTGGCTTTTAACCTAATCATTCAGAGTTTAAAGCAAAAGGAGTGAAAATATATGCGGACCACTTTTAATTTTAATTGAATTATTTCATTCAAGTTTTTTTCCCCTCATTTAACTTGTCTAATCTATAGCATTTTTAAAGAAATATAACTTATAATCAAACTTAGAATTCAACAAAACTCCATTATGTACAGCAATAAAACAGAAAAAAAATACTTAAGCGGGGTGGAGCTTTTGCAATATGTGTTTTTCGTTTTTTTCCAGTCGATGAGAGAAATAAATCTTGTGTGTACATGCCACGTTTAAACGCTGCGCTTCACACATGAATGAAGTTTGAAAGTAGCCTATGAAATTCTAGCAAATATGATTGTGGTAGAAAATTCAAATCAAAATCAGGAGCCGCCACTGAACTTTTGTTGCCAAAAAGTGAACAGGAACTTTAAATTGTATGTACTTTTGTATTGTTTTGATTTGTGGAGTTGTTAAATGACACAAATTATATTCCAGACAACATATGTTTGTAATTTTGTAGCCACAGTTCAGGGAAGCTCTTTCCCTGTTTCAGCACAATGTCCCTATACTGCACAAAGCAAGAATCGTAAATAAATGGTTTTCCCCATTTTAGTCTGGCCTGCAAAGAGCACCTGACCTCAATCTCAAAGAAACTTGTCGCATGAATCGAAACGCTGACTGTGAGCCAGGCACATATCGGCAGGGCAATCTCATTAAAGCTGTTGTGGCTGAATGGAAGCAAATCTCTACAGCTAGTTTTGAAAAAATGTATGGACAGCTTTTTACAGGAGCGAGAGGAAAAATACTGCTACAGCAGCATAAACTGCTGTCATTTTAAATGACATTTTAAATTGTTTACTATGAATTTAATGTGTGCGTGGCCAAAACAGACATATCAAAAGATAGCTACAGCTTCCTGTTCTTTAAAGGAAGTCAATATTAACGTGCTTTAAATTAGCTTTTTATCTGATGGCCCACAGCCAGACAACTATTTATTATCCAATTTGTGATGCAGTAAATGTTTTTCTTTGCCCTTTATGATCTTAATAACTAGTTTTCTGTTATTTACTTGACGTTAATTTGGGGACTTATGGTCTAAATGATAATAAAACCAATAGGGTAGTGTGCATTAGGTGGAGCTTCCATGTAATCGAGCATATTTAATAAGATTTTTTGGTTTTCAAAGAGTTTGTTAGGAAAAACCAAATTTCAAACCTTGAGCATTAAAATATGAGCCCACAAACCAACAGGTGACACTACACAGTGGCATTGAAGTACCTTTTCGTACATGGATGACCATTTTGGTCAAACCTTGAAAATAATGTTTATGCACAATCTAATGCGATGCAAACAAGATGTCACGCTCAGAGTATGTGTTGTGAATGACTTTCAGCTACTACCGCCTCAAATTTTGGCTCAGTATTTGTTTACGATTGACAGAATGTGTTGACTGATGAATTAGATATGATGGCTTAATTGAACAGAACCAACGTTAAAGGTTAAAAGAGTTGTATAGGTAAATCCAAAAATTATTTCCTGAAACTCTCATTAATACATGTACAGCAAGTTAACAAGATATTTTGCTAACAGAAGGAGAGTTGACTCCCAGAAGTTAGGCATAATATTTTAAGCGAAGATATTGCACAATCACTGAGCGCACTGCATATGTGCTGAGGATTAATTAACCTACAATCACAGCCATGTTTGTCCAGTAGCTGTGCACTTGTGTTCAAGCCATTTTTGTGTTTTTAAGGTAACTTGTCTGTGGCGGCCATCTTCAATTGAATTAAGTCTACTGTAGTTATAGATGAACACAAAGATTACTTTCTGCAAGTTTCAATAAAATGTATCCAGTGATATATTTTAATAATAAAGACGACATTACAAAACATATGGCCAAAAACTTTATCTAATAAAAAACGTGATTTTTTTAAAATGTTAGTACAAAGAACCATAAACAGATTAATAACGCCATGCTCTTGGCAGAAAGAAGCACATTTCAAACCAGTTTGTGGTTTTACAAATCAGCACGGCAATATTGCTGCACTAGTAAGACTGCCACAAGGTGGCTGCTCAATTCAACCTCTCAGATTGACTGAAGATTAAACCGAGCCTGAACTGAACTGGCTTTGGCTGTTAGCAAAATAATCCTGCAGGAGACCACATTCAAAAAGTCAGTGGCCACAGATTGGCAGAGAAGTTGCAGAACTGAGAAGAGAACCAATAAAAAGAAGGTAAACTGATAGAAGAAAGAGGAAGGAATGATTAAAATAGACAGTAAGTGAGAAGCTTTCCTCCCACCTCTCCCTCCCTGTGTCACCCTGAGACAAGAGTTAATGGGCCAGCGTTCTGCCTCTGCATCTACAGCAACCCGGCACTGAGAACTTCCTTACTGCAAAGCTTCCAGCAACACCTCTGGCAATTTGTCTTTTTGCCAACCCAAGGATTTTTTTTCTCCCTACATTTTTCTTCTTCTTCTTTTGCTAAGTCAACATTTCTTAAACAATCACAGCCCAGATCTGCAATCTGGTATATTCAGGCTGCTATGAGCAGCATTTTAACATAATTCATTGGCTTTTTAAAGCTTAATCTAATTAATATAAACAAACAATGTGTTAACAAAGATGTATGATAGCCACTGCAGCACAGAGGGAATGGTCACTAAAGTATGAAGTACTACTTTAAGACACAAAATAATAGAGTAGGGGCAGAAATATTCACAGTGACAAAGTAATCAGAATATATGTCTAACTAACAGTGGAAGTTATCACACCATGACTGTCTCTAGTAATTTGAAATGTTTCATTTTTGTTTACATTTCCAGTGACGAACACAATGTTAATGTTTTTAAGCTTTTCAATGTCATTTTTAATATTGAGTTAGCATTAATGCTAATAGATGGTCAGCAGTCTGTGCTTAATAGGATTTTTTGACACATTATTGCACAATTTTTATTAGGCCTGAAAATATACGAATTGGTGATTACTTATGTTATTAGTCATGTGTGTTTCAACTAAACGCATTAATAATAATGTTATGCTTGCAGACTAGGAATGCGCGATATATACGGTACACGGTAGAAACGATAGACATTTAGCTTATGATAGAAATCTGTATTCTACCAGCTAACTGCAGTAATGCTGCATCTTATGTAAAATTAGAGTTGTCAGACTTAATAGTTTCTTTTTTTTTTGTTGAAAACTGTGCGTAAGTGGTGTTAAAGTCCTTTCTTCGAGAGCTAAGTAGCAAAGCTACAAGCTAGCTAAGGCCGGCTTGCTGTACTCATATTTGAACACGTGCGCAAAACACTGTCTGTCGAAAGTTCGTTGCTCAGCTTCAGAGAGTGCATTTGAGCCATAATAAAAAGGGTTAAACCTGCTCTCTGATCTGTGAAAATAACGCTGTGTTGTGTGATATAACTGCGAGACCCTCTGGTCAAAGCCACAGAGGAAACTGGTCGCCATTTTGTGTCAGCTCTTCTTAAAGTGGAAGGAGACGCCCACTAGAGGGTTGGAGGGTGAAGTGTTTTCAGTGTCAAATGCTGCTCTGTTACTGTTCATTTATTAAGTGAGAAGACTGGAAACTGTTAAGAGTTAACACCATATTCTTTTGTTTAAAACATATGACTAAAACTACATTTGATATCTTTGGCACTGTTTTGCACTAAAAGAAAGAAGCCTAAAACTTGATTTGTTTATTATTTAAAAACTCTTTGGATCTTGTGGAATTTTCTCAATTGAGATTACTTTGTGTTATAGCAGTTTTCAAAATAAATAATGGCAAAAGGACACCCTATGCTTAAAAAAAAATTCCTATTGCTAGTTTTATACCTAAAACATATCATGATATATATTGTTACCACCACCTATCACAATACATATTGTGATATGAATTTTATGCCATATCGCACATCCCTACCAGCAAATATATAATATTTCTGCCAGAAGAGTTCTCAGTCCGATCTGAATTTCTACAGCCGTTACTGCTATTAGTGCTTACAAATACCGGTAACCCCTAAATGTAATCAAAACTGACATTAATATAAAGGTTTATAAAATAGCGTTTGCATGACCCACTATAATTATTTAGATATAGTTCACCTTAATCCACTTTAATCTTGGCTCTGCTTGGATTAGCTGTTAGTTTGTTAATCTGCATACTCCAAAAATTAGTATCATTTGATTCTTTTTTTGTTAGTTCTATTTAAGAAACCAGTTATTGGTGTCTCTGTGTGGACCGCATATTGAGAGCTTTAAAAAAAAAGAAATGATAACGTAACAATTAACCTTTCTTGCACTTTGTCCACACAGCCAGTTGTTTTGCATATGTGTTGCTTCATCCTGATTGTGTCACCTTGAAACTGTATTTGCATGCTGGAATGGTTAATAACTGAGCAAAAATTAAAATAAATAAATAAATAAACTGACATTTCTTTGTATAAAATGTTTAGCTAGAATAAGAATGTCCTTGACATACAAATACATATTGCTCCCCAGGCAGCTTACATGGCTGCCCACTGCTCCACCTGGGTGTATCTCATGGGTGATGGGTTAAATGCAGATAACTAATTTCACCATTGTATGGGAACATACAATGATGACAACACGTAGCACTTTACTGTATTTACTTCATAAAAACCTTATTCCATCTGTGAAACATGGTGGTGGTAGTATTATGGTTTGGGCCTGTTTTGCAGCATCTAGGCCAGGACAGTTTGCCATCATTGATGGAACAATGAATTCTGAATTATATCAGAGAATTCTGCAGGAAAATGTCAAAACATCTGTCCACGAACTGGATCTCAAGAGAAGGTGGACCATGCACAATGATCCTAAACACACAAGTGGTTCTACCAAGGAATCGTCAAGAAGAATAAAGTTCATGTTCTGGAATTGCTAAGTCAAAGTCCTGACCTTAATCCAATCCAGATGTTGTGGAAGGACCTGAAGCAGCAGTTAATGTGAGGAAACCTCCAACATCCAGAGTTGAAGCTGTTCTGTATGAAGGAATGAACTAAAGTTCCTCCAAGCTGGTGTGAAGGACTGATCAATAGTTACCATAAATATGTAGTTAGTGCTGCACAGGTGGAGTCACGCCAGATACTGAAAGTAAAGATTCATATACATTTGCAACTCACAAATGTGTAATATTGAATCATTTTCCTCAATAAAATAAATGACCAAGTATAATTTTGTCTCATTTGTTTAACTGGGTACTCTTTACTTACACGACTTGTGTGAAAATATGATGTTTTAGGTCATATTGATGCAGAAATATAGAAAATTATGGAGAGTTCGCAAACTTTCAAGCACCAGTGTACACATCCAGACAGCATACAATGAGTCTGTCAGTCCAATTTAAGTTTAATACTTTTTTTAGCAAAGAAAAAACACTCAACAAAATAAATTATTTCACACAAAATGAAAAACAAAGACGTGAATATCCTCATTTGTAGTTTTGTTTAATATTAGGACAAGAATACAATTATTTATGTAACATGTTCCTTTGTCTTATATGAAATCACTTCTTTAAATACACAAAAAATGAAACTTAAAACATTCTAGATGAAATAGTGACTCAGATGTGAAAATAGGAAAGACGCATAACCAATTTGGTGATTTATTGTTCTAAAACACACATCTTAAATGCATACAATCACAAAGAACATTTTAAAAGTTCCTCTGTAAATACAAAGTGTACAGCTCTCAACGTATTGCTGCTTTTCAACATGTTGAAATTAATGTGTAAAACTGATACATCTCCCTTTAATGCCATTTAATAAAAGCATTACCAAAACAAACAAATAAAAAGCACATTGAAATTCTATAAACAATTTTAAATTTAGTCTACCCGGAGCAAAAAGCTGAAATTCTTGAAATATTTACATTTTTATAATACCAATACATGTAGATGATTGAATTTCTTTTCATCTCCTGTGTGATTCTACTCTGATGCTCATTCAAATAAATTATAAGGATCCCACACTCTTTCATACAAAGCAGTAAGAGCCTCGAGTAAGACCCATGGTCCTTCCCTAGCAGCCTAAAATATCCCTCTGACTGGCAGTAATACAATCTGACCTATTTCTTCTATTGTCACTTCTGACGCACTTTCCTGGGTAGGTAGTGGGATTTCTGTTGATAGTGGGATTTCTGTTGATAGTGCGATTTCTGTTGATAGTGGGATTTCTGCTGATAGCGGGATTTCTGTTGATAGTGGGATTGGTGTCCGCACATGTCTAGAATGGATTAACCAAGCCGAAATAGCAGCAAGTAAACTTGTGACCACTACAACCGCTGAACCTTTAATCCACAGTGGCATACCTTTCATGTGCTTCTTTAGGATGTTACTTTTAGCTCGCTTTCTGATTTCCTCCTCCGATGACTTTTTAGATGATGGTCTTATACCCTTGACCTCCTCTTGTATTTTTTTCTCCACTTCATTGAGGACTGCATTGGTGTAGAATCCTCCAGTGTTTTCCATCAGCATCTTGTCAATGGTATGGAGTAGCTCTTCCACTTGGAACTGGTTGCTCCTGTACTTGTCCTCTTGCTCAGTGTTCTTCCAGTATTTACAATCAAAAACATGGCAGCGACCGCCACACTTGTCCACCAGCTCCCTCAGACCTTCACTTTGACTGGCATACTGCCCTATTTTCATCCCCTCGGGAAGCTGGTCACCATGAGTGAAGACCACCACAGCGTACTTCAGGGCATCGTCTGAGAAATACTGCAGTATTTCACTGGTGACGACCTGCTCCTGCTCTGTGTACCGCTCCACTTTGAGAACAATCAGAAAGGCGTGAGGCCCAGGAGCACATTCTGCAATACACCTCATTAACTCTGGCTTTACCTCGTCCTTAGACCTGCCTTGGTCAAATAAACCAGGAGTGTCAATCAAAGTGATGCTTCTTCCATTGATAGATTTAGTTTTTGCATCAGACACAAACGTGTTCAAGTCATTGAAGTTTTTCACTTTAAACGCTGTCTCTCCAAAAATGGTATTAGCCAGGCTGCTCTTCCCATTTCCACTTTTTCCCAACAGGAGAATCCTGAATGTGGTCAACCCTGGAAGAGAATAATGGCAGTTCATCAGTATTTTTATTTACTACTGGTTTAATTATAATTATGTCATCTGCTGAAAGGTGGGTGATAAAGTTTTTGCCTGTGTGTGCTTTGATAAAGGTCTGTTAGCCACATATCTCATGATCTAGTGGAAAGGTTAAGAAAATGCCCAGAAAATAACAATTGCGTGTACGGCACATCTATAACTGATTACCTTTTGACAACCTCATAAAGGTAGGTACCACTGACAGATAATCTTTGAGAACAAAAGAAATGCCATTATGATGATGATAATGATTTGGTGTGGTAGCTTGGAATCATTCCCAAGACATATTCTGAAATTTACACATTGCACAAGATCTTTGGCGTTATCTGTTGGAGTCCATCTTGTTTATCTGTTGGCAAAATATCCAACTAACACTGCATCAACTTTTGCAGTCAAAACAATTCAAAATGGCTACCACCCCTAATCGACCATAGCAAATAATAAAAGGAGCATAACTTAATACATTTAACAAATGTCCAGAAAAGTTTGATGTGGTAGCAACAGAGTCACTCACAAAGCACACTCATACCACTAACCAGTAGTGGTTTTACATGTCTAACATTATTTTCAAGATGTGACAAACATGAAATAGTCTCAATTTAAAATTCAGACAAAAGGCAGTGGGCGATTTGTACTCTTTTAAGAAATGCTAGGCCTTTTAATTATATTTTCACCTAAGGTTACATCCGAACTGTAAAAAAAACAAGTACCGCTACAAATATCACAATGTACTGTTCAAATTCAGTCAATGAATATACAAATCTTTCTATATGCACATTTTCTATGACCTCTTTATTCTTTTCAGAGTTATGTGGAGCTGGTGCCCATCTGAGAGGTGCAACTTGAATAGAATGCTTGTTAATCACTGGGCCACATAGTTACAAACAACCATGCATGCTCTCACTCACACCTAAAATTATTTAGATTCAACATTTAACGCCAGGGGTCACCAAACATTTTGAGACTGAGCCACTTCAGTGGGACCGAGTGACACAAAGGGTCTGATGCAAACATGAATTTGCACAGCTCGCCTTTGATCATTTTACCAATACATTTACATATACGTGAATATACTGTATGACTGCCTTTTCAAATCTTAATGTTAAGGATCCTCACAAAAATGATCAATGATTTACCATGGCAGATATGTTCAATGATTATTGATAATTGGTGATTAGAAAAGTTCTCAGTTTGAATCCCTTTTGGGGCTCTTCTGTTTGACTCTAAATTGCCCCAGCTGTGACTGTGTGTGTGGACGGTTGTCTCTTTGTCTGTCCCTGTGATGGACTGGAGGTCTGTCCAGGGTGTCCCAAAGGCAGCTGAGACAGGCTCCAGCCCCCACCTCGACCCTAATCAGGAATAAGTGGGACATAATGGATGAGTCATATTGAAATTTAAAAATAAAACATTACAGGTCGTTCTCGGGTTATGACGGTCTCGAGTTACAATGTTTCGTGGTTACAACGCATTTACTATGAACAGCTTTTTTTCGAGTTACGCTGCGGCAGAAGAATACAGTATTGTACTGTACGCGGTGCAGCGGCGGAGGGATACAGAGGCGGAGGGATACAGAAGTGGAGAGATACTAGAGGCGGAGGGATACAGAGGCGGAGGAATACGTTACATACTGTAAACGCTCTGGACCGAGGTGGACTGGCAGAACCAGCGGCGCAGCAGTGGAAAAATACAGGCGGAGGCCTTACTGTAAATGCTCTGGACCAAGGTGGACGGCGGTTTTACGTCGTAAACGGAATACGGCGGATGGACAGAGGAATACGGTGTCACCAGCATCCCAGTAGGCCATTAACTCTTTTTTCCCTTCATTGTGGCTCCCAAACGTATGTGTTTTTTTTGATAATTATGTAGGGTACTGTGTTAGGATAGGCTAAGTGCTTGGTAATACAGAACTGTACATGTATATGGTTCAATATGTACGTATATTCAGACTTACGCCGAAAATCGGTTTACGACATCACGTAGGAACGGATCTACATCGTAAGTCGAGGACTACCTTTAATATATTACAGGAATTTAATAGTTTTAAAGTTGGACAAAATTTTAGGTATTTAAATTTATTATTACTTTGTGAAAACTTCACTAACAGTAAATTCAAAGAACAGAGATTCAGTAATCTGATCATTTATTCTGCAAAAATAAACATACAGAAAGAAGACACAAATGTAGAGTCATAGACATCGAGGGGCATAAAAACTATTTAACACCACAAATAATCTACTGGTCATTAATGAGGTCAATCATCTGCAGTCAAGTTGCATTCAGCTGCACAAAAAAACAACAACATTAAATCATTTTAGGGAAATTCAATAATCTTATTAAGGCATCAGCAGAACAAGAAAAATGCTCAAATTTAGACAAATCAATGGAAAAAGAGTGTTACACTCACCCTGATAGAGCCATCACAGGCCACACATCTTAATATTGATATTTTCATCAAGAAGAAAAATGTACAGACAGCCAACTCTTGTAGTACATTCACTTTAACTAAAGCACTGCTCTCATTAATTAACGGCTCTAAAGATGGCTGCAGCAGCAATTCACAAACTCAGCGCTCAACAGAAACATTAAAAAATGGCAGAAAAGCTCAGTTGCTTTTCTATTGATCCTTTTTTAACCTTTTCTTCGAGCCACTGCATGAACTTTAGGTGAACAAATGAGGGGAACAGTGAGTTCAGTTGCTTTCTGTTTCATGTTGGGATAACGTTTAAAACAAAATCATCCAAATGAACTTAAGTACAAATGAACTTAAGTACAAATGAACTTAAGTACAAATGAACTTAAAGCCCCACTGACGTGATTTTTTAATTTTCATCAAATTGCTCAAAATATATATCTTTTATCATTTAAATATGTTCGTTTTTGCAAACAAAATGATAAATCACTTTAATTTTGCTTTAAAAGTGATTTTAAA
>JARVJN010000453.1:4553580-4563751 GCA_031763805.1 Argolebias nigripinnis
TATATAGATGGATGAATAGATAGATGGATGGATGAATAGATAAATGGATGGATGAATATATAGATGGATGGATGGATGGATAGATGGATGAATAGATGGATGGATGGATGGATGGATATATAGATGGATGGATGGATAGATGGATGGATGGATAAATAGATGGATGGATGGATAAATAGATGGATGGGTGGATAAATAGATGGATGGATGGATAAATGGATAAACGGACGGACGGGCGGACAGAAGGAATAATTTTTTACAGTGTTTTTTGTTTTGTTTTGTTGTTGGGATAGGAGCAACTGGCAGGTGAGCAGAGCAACTCTGACAGATTAATACAGCAGCTGGAGGCTGTATTGGCTCTGTGTACGAGCATGAGAGTGCGTGTCTATTTGCACATGTTTGTTAGCAATCTCCCGACTAGTAAGTGACGACATGGAAACCTCTGGACCATCCATCTAAGCTCATCTGCAGATCACTGGGTTTGCACGCAGTTGATCGGTGTGTGTGTGTGTGTGTGTGTGTGCGCGTGAGTGCGTGTGTGCGTGTGTACACGTGTGAGAAAAAGACAGAAACAAACATCAGCTGGATGCAGTTTACATTTGGTTGTCATGGAGTTTCACAGCTGTTTCTACCAGACTAATGAGCTTCAGCAGCTGTTCCCAAATTCTTACAGTCACACACGCAAACACATTGACATACACTTCATATCTTCACACATGACTGCCTTACAGTTTTTTTATATATACCACTCTGAAACATTACAACTTTTACCAGCTGCTGTCATTAGGATGTAATGACAATTTTAACTGACTAGTAAATTTGTAAAAACATATTAAAAAAAAAAAACATTAAAAGTAATTAAATATTACTTATTTTATTTACTTACTTATTTATTTACTTATTTATTCTCTGAACATGTTGTTGCCATAGAAACACTAGAAATCTGACATATATTAAAATGTTGTAGGAACCTTTCAACTGTTAAAAACAAGATAAATATGATTTGGTGCAATGAAACTGTTGAGAACATTGTAATAAATTGATATGGGGCACCTCAGAAGCCAAACTGACACTGCCATTTCCAGTATTTTTAAAAGGAGCAACTCTCTAATAAAGACAAAAATAAAATAAAAAATAAAAAATAATTATAATAACACTTTAATTAGAAATTCTATTCCATGAAGGAATATATATATATTGTCACTTTTCATGTCAATATTTTAAATAAAGATCTAATGTGAGCAAGTAGGAGCCAGAGTATGTGACAGTGGTGCCTCGCAGCTACTTTCACATTACGGTAAATGTTAGCTCAATATTTGTGAAACTGACTTCGCTATAACCACTTTTATGTTTGGTAAGTGGACCAGCTGAGGTGACTATCTGAAATAAGGTCGATTTCGAAAGTTAATCACATGTAGATATAAATCCAATAATTACTTTCTGAAACTTTCAATAAATCTTGACTGGTGGTATGTGAGATATTTTGCTAACAGACAAACAAAGGTGTGTTAGACCAAAAAAAAAAAAGAAGAAAAAAAAAAAAGAACATTGTAGTCAAAATGTTACAAATTCACCCAAATATTTATGTTTTTTTTTAATACTTTAGATTCTGAAACATTTATGGTTATCAGTTTAGATTTCATGAAAACGTACAGGTTTGGAAGTGTTTTTTTTTTTATTAAACGCTTATATTTTTAAAAGTTTCTTGGATGCTTTGGAAGAGTACCAGCAGCTGAGCATACCAACATCAGCACTGTAGAAAAACAATAATCATTATTGAAGCATGGAACATGAAAAACTAATGGTAGAGGTCAGCTCTTTTTTGTTTTTAAACATACCACGCCAAGATTCCATCTTCAATCCCAGATTCTCTATTCAGAAGTGAACGAAGGCAGTAAAACTAGAAAAGATTAAAATAAATAAATAAATAAATAAACAAGTGATGGAGGGATACCTTTATCTTGAAGCTGGAATAACAAACATGAACACTTGGGAAATCATCGCTCTGGATCATCCTCTTTGCAGATCTGTGGTCAAACTCACTACTGAGATTTTAAAAGTCGACCGTAGAAATTACCAGGGAATTCTCATGGAGCAGCGTAAAGAACCTCAAAGCAACTCCCATAAACAAAGATGTGCAGGAGACTGATCAGATCATGACAGGGGTCTAGTCCAAAGCACAAACCTGCCAGCTACAATCAGGATGGATGATCCTCTTCAACCCCAAAGGATTGCTACCACCGACAAATATGAAACATGTTGAATAATAAGTGACACTACAGTTTTAGAAGAGCAATAAGTTAGATGTCTAACATGATAGGTTTATTTTTCCAGATTAAAAAAAACTCAAATTGTGACATTTTGTTTTTGTTTTTAAAGAATAAAAGTGAACAACATTTTTAAATTAACTGATGTTTAAGACTGGATGATTTGTATATATCCAAGCACTTTGAATAATTTGAACATAAATATTTATCTTTATAAGTAAGCAACAATGTAACAGTTTTACACCTACTTTGCCTTTCTAGGGAAACCCCAAAGAAACCACATCCTTCCTTCCTACCATGGTGCAAAGGTTCTTGATCCAACTTATACAACTAAGTTGAGCTGTTAAATACATGTAAAATATGCACATTAGCATCTACCCCTGCCTTCTAATATCTGAAAATACGCTAGATAATCCTTAAGCCCTGAAACCACAACTTTTTTCTGACCTTTGACCTCTCATCCTAATTCCATCACATCACACTTTTATAAAGTCACTTCAAAAACCAGTGCCAATAAAGGATGAAAAGAATACACTAAATGTGGGTTCACAGGAAAAATAACAAAATTATATATATTAAAAAAAGTGAAAAGTAATAAGAGAATTTTCCTATACAATTTAGTGGCCACTTAACACCTACACCCTCTGCTTTCCAGCTCTGAAAATGGGTTATTTTATATTTATTAACTGCTGCACTGATCGCAAGTCACGGTGTGTTTTACTAAATGCCAAGCTGTAAATTGCGATTTTATAAATTAGTGTAGATCATTAAACCTCTATTTTGGCATCAAGGGCTAGTTTTCACAGCTTGGTTCAATACTTCAACCGCACTCCTGCTAAGGTGAGATACTGTAGTTAAAATCATAAAAACCATTTGATTCACCTTGAACAATGGGGCTCCAGATATTAAGGTTAGCTCATTTAGTTGGATTAAAGCGCTGATGACACATTTTAATTGATCTATGATCTCTTCTAGGTATGCCACACAAGTGTATATTTTATGAACATAATTTCAATGGGGAAAATAGTCATTGGTAATGGTTTAGGGATAAAAGTCTAACCCTTACATGGCATTGCAGTAATCTTAAAAAGTGAAGAACTTTGGGGATGGAAAAAAAAGGCATTTATTCAAGGAAACACCCAACACCTTTCATGCCAGAGTTTGTTTAAGATCATCTTACACTGAGAAATGACATCTGTCGTCATTCTGGTCCAACCTTAACAATACAATTATGCAAAATCTCATACGATATTGTAAGACCTTGCATGATTTTCACTGATCTTTTTATCGCTTGGAATATGTATAGAGGATGACTCAGCTTTTACTCACCATCTGTAAAACTGACCAAGTTATAGTCATTTTTGTGTAGGCCAAGATCAGTTACCGTAAGTAAGTAAAACTTTGTTCATATAGCGCTTCTCAAGATAAAAATCACAAAGTGCTTTGACAAACAAAAATAAGCAAGTGCACAAAACAAATTTAAGCAAAACAGATTTAAAAAGATGAGTTCTTAGCTGGCCTTTAAAGGATGCCACTGAGTCCAATGATCTGAGAGTTTGAGGAAGGGAGTTCCAGAGTGTTGGAGCCACAGAAGAAAAGGTGCTGTCTCCTTTAGTTTTCAGTATTTTCTGGGGGACAATCAGCAGGTCTTGATCACAGGACCTCAAAGCCCTGATCGGGGTGAAGGGATGTCAAAGTTCTGAAACATAAATTGGTGTCTGTCCATGCAGAGCTTGCCAAGTCAAAATCAAAACCTTAAAATCCACTCAATGAACTGACAAAATTTTGAAGATCCAGTCAGGAGTCTTGCAGCAGCATTACCGGTATGTACAGCCTTCAACCAGTCTAGGGAGGTTTTGGTTAAACAAGTGTACAGTGCATTACAAAAATCCAAGAGAGACAAAACAAAAGCATGAATTAACATTTCCAATTCTGGACAAGAAACAGTATGGCTAAGTTTGGCAATATTTCGCAGATGGTAGAAACAGGAACGGACCAGAGACTTGACATGATTTTCCAGAGTAAAACCTGAGTCAAAGGTTATCCCAAGGTTTCTAACTGAGGATTTAGCAAAAAATGACCAAGAGGTCCAAGGATCTGCTTTATCATTGCAGTAGGGTTTTTTTCTGGAGCAAAGATGATTACTTCCGTTTTCTCATTATTTAGCTGGAGAAAACATTCAGTCATCCAGCTTTTAATTTAATCCAAACAGCTAAGTAAAAGGTGTAGTTTTGAAACTTCATTTGGAAGAAAAAAGATATACAACTGGATGTCATCAGCATAACAATGATAGGAGATATCCTTAAAAGATGAAAGAATCTGACAAAGAGGGAGCCGATAAAGCAGAAACAGCAATGGCCCCAGAACAGAGTCATGTGGAATGCCAAAATGAACAGGGCAGGAATGGGATCTGTATCTAGATGTAGCCAAGAAAATTGATCTATCCGGCAGGTAAGAGGACAACCATTTCAGAACAGAACCTGAAATACCAGCCCAAATCACTGATCAACAGTGTCAAAAGCTGACGTCAG
This sequence comes from Argolebias nigripinnis, assembly GCA_031763805.1. Lineage (NCBI taxonomy): Eukaryota > Metazoa > Chordata > Actinopteri > Cyprinodontiformes > Rivulidae > Argolebias > Argolebias nigripinnis. Next base: position 4,558,379 of record JARVJN010000453.1, read on the forward strand.
GTCCAACATGAGCAGCACAGAACATTTACCTGCGTCACGTTGCATCAAAATAGCATTTGACACTCTAAGAAGATCTGTTTCACTTGAGTAGGATTTAAAAAACCCAGACTGAAGCCTACACATTTTGAGTTAAACCATTCAAAATGGCAGCCATCTTGAAGTGGGTCAACTCTAAAGGTTAATCAGTTGTAGATGTAGATGTGCTGTGGCAGCCATCTTGGATTGACTCTAAAAGTTATTCAGTTTTAGATATAAAACGCTCTGATGCTTTTATGAAGATTCATTCAGTGAGTTGTGAGGTACTCTGTTAACAGTACCAAAACACACACACACACGTGCGCACACACAGGCAAAAACATTATCACTCTGTCATTGACAGCAAGAAATAAACTAAAATGTTATGATGAATTGCATTAGGTGAAACAAAACATGTCTATAAACAAAGAAATACATACCGGTACACATCTGAAACTGGTCTGGTTTTATTGTTTGTTTCTTGATTGTCATGCGACATCTAAGCATATTTTACAAACAAAATAAAACAATATCCCAAACATTATTGGTTTCTAGTTACCAATAAATACTCTGTCATATGACTAGATATTTTTTTTCAAAGACAACTTATCGTCCTACAAAAACAAAGGCACACACGAAAGAAGAACTTTAAGAAACAGACACTCTCATCAGAGTGTGCGCCACAAAAATGTCAATATCACAAACATCGAGGAAATCCCCCAAGTGCCAAGCGTGGATATTCATCTTGCTGTCTCATTATATTGTGACAAGCACCAACAAAATTGTGTATCCTTAGCCCATGATACAGCATTTTGACAAGTGTCACGCAATCCCTGGGAGGATGGCATGGAAATTTCTCTGAACAAGAGAAGCTTTGCTTTTGTCCCAGGAGATAAAGTCCAGTGCTACAAAAGAAAGAGTCCTCCCTCCATATCAGGGCAGCAATATGACACTAGAGCATTTTAAACCGTAAGCTGCTTTTTCTATGCAGAATACATAGAAGCATGGAGAAGATTCTCTCAAGTGTAGCTCATAACCATGAATCAGACAGCCAAATATATGCTTGATGTGTCAGTGCTGCATGTTATAATTACTTCCTGTTTGTCCACAAAATTCCCAACATCTTTTATCTCTACCCTCAGCTAAAATAAGATGAAAGCCGTTGTCGAAATAATGGAAGATTTCACAGTGTCTTCCTTCCGCCAAGAAAAAACATCTAAACCACTTGTGCAACTACACACGACTCAGTTTTAGAAAAGAGATACGCTGTCATTAAATGTCAGTCTTGTTTACCGTGAACTTCGGCTAAAGGAGGTGTGGTTGAGCATCACCCTGTAAACTTTAACACATCGAGACAGCAGGGATGCCGAGGTGATGTTGCACTACAAAAAATCTTTACTCGCTTGGCTTTTTAGTTTGTTTTACCTGAAGAAAAGAAATTATTATTATTATTAATGTAACAACACCCAGCTGTGCTCTTCTGGACAGAGATCTCTGAGGTTATTCCTGGGATCAGTTAGAAAATGTCTGTATCTTCCCAGTGTCTATTCAGACTGCACAAAACTAAAAATATAAGATAATGCTGATTCTTGACAGCATTCATTCAATTTATTGCAAAGATCGTTAAAAACAAAGAGCCAGAGGGTAAAGTTTAAATCATTCTAACTTGAACACCCGTTTATTACAGAATATAATAATAATTGGAGGTACATTCACAGAAACCACCTATTTTAAGGTAAAATGGATGCAGTATTGTTCACATCCAAGTTCAGGATGTACAGTCTACATAATATGGTCCAATTTTTCACACTAAAACAATTAAGGATGCCTCCAAGCATTCAAGAAATTAAAAGCCACAGTATGACTAAGACATTATATAAAGTTAATAACAGGTCACTAGAACTAAGAGTGAACACACCTTTATTTTCTAATGACTCAAGCTTCTGATGCTCTTGCTACCCTCGACTTGAAAACTCTGCAGTGAATCTCTGTCAGAAGACACCCATTCTTTTTGTTTGTTGGACCTTTCCCATCACACGGTGCTTCAGAACAGAATTACAGTTGAACACCATCCTTTATGGCAGAGCAGGAGAGAAGAGGCAGCATTTTTCATGAAAGGGAATGTGGCCCCTGGCTCCTCTGCAGCGGCCCAGGTCAGAGCAGAGCGCTACAGTGGTAATTACCGAGGGCCTGATTGCTGACAGGACCTTCCAACAGCCTGTGGTTAACTGCTTGGAGCTGAGGGGGAGGAAGCATCAAAAGCTCGACCCTGACACATGCTATGATGACGACTTGTACTTTGAGGGCACAGATGTTGGTCTCTGCATTCAAAAACTGCCATAAAAACAAACAAAACTTTTTTGGAGGGGGTTATTACAGTATTTTACTTCAGTCAGTTCAAGACACCTTTTGGAAAATGACAGAATTTTCAAAAAGACTAACGAGTATATTTTTTATCCATTCTGTAAAGATATTTGTGAAAAGTTGCACCCCACGGCTTTAGCCTTGTGTCCTTTATTTTAAAATTAAATATTTTAAAATAGACATGTTTTGTTCCATTTAAGAGAAAGCAATTTCAGGAGTGGAACCTGTGCACCAAACAGCAGGAGTGGATTTCTATGTGAATAGTTCTCCGACTGTGTGGGAGGAATGTGTGATTGTTGCAGCAATGCCTTGCCACAACTGGTAGAGTGCACCCTTTTCCAACTGGATTATACCAGTTTCTTCCTCAGGGTGGTCATTTGAGAGCACTTGGGATCATTCATCACGGTCACATGGATGCTCTAACCCAGTATTTTAGTCAACCAGGCTTTGCCTTCCAAGCGCCTGGTTGATTTAGCAGCGGTGACAGAGATAGCTGTATTTATACTGGACAGAGGTGTTTGCCTCACAGATATACAGTATAGCAAGAGGAACTGGATCAGGGATTGCATATTCTCACACTAAGAGGCAAAGGGAGAGGTATTTTAGGGTGGAATAAGTTTTTTTTCTTCCATTTGTTGATAAATGCAAGACTTTATGGTCTCTCCATACAACTCCACAACAATAAGGGAAGTATCCCACTGGGCTGTGGCTGTCAGATTAATTAGAGAACACATTTGTGTGGGACTCGCTAAAATGCCTCAAAACAGTCACAGAACTTCTCCATTTCCTTGCTCGTGTCACAGAAGCTCAAAAGCTTGTTGCTTGAAGTTTGAACATGTTCACAAAAGCTGCCAAGTGCTTTACCTCTGATGGCTTCTTGTGCTGATGGCGGACCCATGTACTGCTGGTGCCTGTATTCTTGGACGACCTGGACCACAACGTCACTTGGCCTGCAGCAAAGTAGAAAAGGGGGAAAAATGGGGCAACCATTATCATCATTACAAATAGATAAAGGAACAGGTCTTCTATCTACTTATTTTGTGGAATACCTTAGTCTGTGTTTGAAAAGTGCAATAAAAGTTGTACTGAGTTGGAATTTTCATGTCACACCTGCAGCATCTGCCTAAATTTACACAGAAGAGACTTAAATGTCCCTCTGGGTAAGCTTTTTTCCCAGAATATATACTAACTTAAAAAAGCAGATTTACAAAGCAGTGGGGAATTTGTTATTAAGGAGCTAAGAGCTACATAACAAGTTGATAAATTGGCAGTAGACAATGATTGAGGAGTTCATAATTTACAATAGATGTGATTTACCGATAAATACAAGTGAGAGGCCCTAAAAATTAAGGCAGCCCCTCAAAAACCTCAGTGACGGCTCCACATGGCTGCCACTCTGAGTCAGCCCTTTAGTTAAAAGCGACTGCTGACGATCCATGAAGAGGTTAATTAGGTAATGACGATATAAATAACATCTTGTTAAGCGTTTAGTCCACTATTGTCCATTACAAGCTCATTAATACACAGCTTCATCCTAATTAACTTGACTGTGAAGCCAATATCCCACCCATCGTTCAATCAACAACTCTGGGAGGGTTTTTCTGTGAACTTACACATGACATGTGAATTGAAAGCTTATTCTCAAAGCATAATGAATAAAGCTGAAAGTAAAATGTTGCAATGGACAATGAAATGGCCATATTGGGATAGCGCAAAACTGCCAAACACATTAAACCTGCTTCCATGTGAGCCTGAACGCACGTGTTGCCTCCCACTCAACATATTTCCCTTTGCAACACAACTGTGCTGCCACCACACTACTCATTACTCCTCGACACTAAAGAAGTCCTGCCTAGATAGTCTTTAAATAATGACAGTTTCCTTCTCTTAAACGCAGACAACTCAAACCACTTTCTTTTCAAAAGGAGCCTTAAAACACAGCTGTGTGTTTGCCAATTATTTATGCATAGCCCCACATATCCTTTCATCACAGCAAGAGTTAAAGTCAAGTATTACTTAAAGGAATCCACATTGTGTACTGCCTTGTATGGTTTTAGCTCTCAAAGACCACCACAGCTACATGTCGTAACACTTGAGAGTATGTGTTGGATGACTCTGAACTACAACCACACAAACTTTAATGCATTGTCTGGAATTTTGAGGAATAACCATTTTTGTGTTGATAAAGGTGGATTAGCTGTGGTGGCTATCGTTGACTCCAAACAGAGTGCTGCTATAGTCAACGGAGTGTTGACTGTAGCCTTCACCATTACAGGTAATGGCATGATTTAAGGAAAGCTATTGCACAATGTTAGCACTCAGTGTATGTGTTGAGGATGACTCTGATCTACTACCAAACCAACTTTTAGCTCAATATGTGCTAAATTGACATGGCTACAGTTATTTATTGTTTGTTTGTTTGGCAAGGTCATTTAGTTGCTCTGATTGGTAGTCAAAATGTTAAAACACAATAAAAGTATACAAACATTGTTTCGTAAAGACCCTGTGGTGCACATCTCCATTTTTTTAAACTACATGTGAGGGGTAAGTCACACGTAGGAAGAGCAGCAGCAGAAAATCTGTGAGCAGATTTGTAACTAAAGGCCCCCAAACAGCTGAACAAAAAGCCAAGGAACCTGAATTGCTGCAGATATTTCATGAGTTTCAAAAATATTTGAAAGTAGATGAAACGTCTTTGTTTGTTTCGGTATAAAAAGTAAACTTCCTGAGCCTGACTCCTGTTCTTGTGCCATTCTTGCTTTATATACCGTATTTTCCGCCCTATAAGTCGCACTGCCTTATAAGTCGTATCAGTCCAATTATGTCCAATAAGGTGGAAAAATTCATAAATATGTCGCTTCGCCCTATAAGTCGCACCTATTATGCGTCGCCGCTGACGCGTCGCGTATGTTACGCGTCACTGCAAATGGCCACAGGAGCGTGCACGGTAGGACTTTAACAAGATTAACACTTAAAAACAATTATTTGTTTGCT
>JARVJN010000453.1:5811301-5823474 GCA_031763805.1 Argolebias nigripinnis
GTTGCCCCCCACTGAAAGGCACCTGCAGAGTGATGTTGTTGTTTGGGGGTGTGTGTGTGTGTGGGGGGGGGGGCGGGTAGTGTATTTTTGGGTGTATGTTTAATAACATCATGAACCACAGGGTGGATTTGGACGAAAGTCGCAGAAATAACCACTGAATGTGGCTCATCAACTTTTAGAATTGATCCAGGTCAAGATAGCCACCACAACAAAGTCAACACAACTTATACAGTTGTAAAGATGTTAAGCTAACTTTGGTGTGGTAGTAGCTGAGAGTCATTAACTTCCCACACATAACACCGAGCATGATCTCTTGCAATAATGCATGAGTTTGCACATGATGTTATGTTTGAGGTTTGACCAAAATGTTCCCAACACCATAATTTCTCAGCAACAGATGATTTTAGACCACAACTCTGCCGTGAGCGGCTTTTAATTAAAGAAGCTTTACATTTGAGTTTATGTTAACATGAGAGTATTAAATCAGCCTTTGTAAAGCCTAGGATTTTTGTTTAAAAACAAAAAGGTCAAAGGTTGTTGAAACAATTGCACATTTTTGGAATTTTAAAAACTGTTTTGCTTCTAATTGATAACTTTTAGTACAGTCTGTTATAAATGGAGGTAGATCTGTTCTCCCCTGCAGCCAGCATGATGTACAGCACACAGAGCCGTGTCGGTCCATCTGTACATGTTACTGTTGCCAATAGACATCTCTAATCCTCCTAAGCGAGCGGAGTGCCGATACGTGTCCTGTCAAATCAGAAAGAGACGACTCAACCATCCCCGCAGCCTCTTTTGATCTCCACTCAATTTTCTCAAAGTGCTCGATGTCGCTTCCACTTTTTATGACGGGTGTAAAAATGTATTACTTGAAAAAAAGGAGGTACTCTGGGTTCGCTTGGATTTTCTGCACAGCTTGGCTGCAGGAGATGTCAACCACAAATAACTGTTATTATAAACTAGACAAAGCGTACTTACTGCAATGATGCAGTGTGAATGATGAGTGCTGGATAAGGTCACTGAAGTTTGTTGCATATGCTAAAACTGCGCAGAACAGATAAATCTGCAGAAGACACGCTAAAAACCAAATGCACCGAACAGTAACCAGAATCTAAATGTGGCTTAGCTGCAGACACAAGCTGAAAAAGAACTGCTAAAAGGAGCAGGACGGCAGCTTGAATTAGAAGAATAGACAGTTTGTTACTGTACTTAAGTACATTTTTCATGTATCTGTACTTTACTTAAGTAGAATGAAACGTGGGTACTTTTACTTTTACTCCTCTACATTTTACATGAAGTATCTGTACTTTCTACTTCACTACATTTCTGTAATGTGTTGAGTTACAAGTTACATTCACGTTGCAGTTTTTTGTTTTGTCATTAGTTTTAAACTGATGTCGAGAGGGGAGTTGGTCCATTGAATCACTGCAAAGTGGGCAGGTGACATTAGACCTGCCTTCAAGAAGAGCCGGACCAATGATGTATATTCTATTATAAACATCATTGAGCTGGGAGCACCCACAGCACCACTAACACACACAAAATGGATTCCACCACAAAGATTCAGCCAGAAGATACACAACACCCATGGCCTTATTGAAAGATTATTGAAAGATTATTGAAAGACTATTGAAAGACTGTTCAGTACAGCAGGACAGATTTTCTCTCCCAAAAGATCCAGACTGAACTCAAAAAACTTTGAAAAGCAACTTCTTCTGAACTTGTACAAGAAATTCTTGCTGCAATATTAAAATGTGTCAGTTCATGATGTTAGGAGACGAGAGATGTCTCCAAATGGCTCAACACTCAGGTCCAAGTTTTGAAAATAGTGACAGTAAGTTAAAATACTGTTCACTATTGACCCATTACAATTAGGTTTAGACAGTATTTTAACTAGAGTTGATGACAAACTGGAGTTGAAATGATCAGAGACTGTTCCTTTGTCAGGTCTAATGCTCCTTTTTCCAGACAGACAACTTTTTACTTCAAAGTTTTTACTGCAGTTAAAATGACACAATGGTTTTACTTTTTTGTTAAATAAAAAACTTTCAAAGATATAATCATTCTTTATTATTCTTATTTTGCTTAATGACATTTAACTCTGCGTGTCATCCCTGAAATACTGATGCACAGAATCACAAGTGTGAACTGTGTCACAGATTAAACACAATAAAAACATGTATTATCTGTTAAAATGGCACAACACTTACAGAAAATATACAGTACACACACTTAATGATACTGTAGACAATTGCATTACTTAATTAATTCAGAAAGTACTTTTACTTTAATGCTTTAAATATTTTTAAAAGCAACTTATTTACTTTTACTTAAGTAAAACATTATGGTACTTCTACTTTTACTAGACATTTTTGTCTGTTTATTTGTATTTTTACTACAGTGTTTGAGTACTTTCTCCACCACTGACTGTCAGACACCTCAAATTTGTCAAGAAAAATCTTAATGAGCTGCATCGCTGCACACACCTTGCAACCATTTTGTGCTCAGAACACGTGTTGTGGATGAGTCTCAGCTACTACCACAACAGATTTGAGATCATCCTATTCAAAATTGGACCTTTTTTGTGATGTTAAGGTCATTTGGCAGCCATATTTAATTGGGTTAACAAAAAAATAATACTGTAATCTAGAATCCTGGATTAAGGGAGACATGTAATTTGAGTTTACTTCCCTTATAAACTATTAATTTGTTTAGTGAAGGTAATGATCTAGACTTTGATAATAATAATAAAAAAGATCAACTAAATGAAACAGCCAGGTGCTTCTTATCCTCTCCTCTCTGCAGAGAGTTTTAATAAACACAGCAGGAAAACAGGGATGATAGATATCATATAGAATTACTATATACCTATATATAATGTCTATGGATATTCCCCTCGGAATCCAAAACTCCTGCATTCACCGGGAAAGCCCGCGCGCGCGCCTGGTTGCCGGTGAAAAACTCCGCTGGAAAAATCCCTGCGCTTCCCTCCCAGAGGAGGCGCGCGCTTGGAGGCGTGCAGCCACCGGCACACGCGTGGGAAGCCCCGTGCAGGAGGCAGGATAAACGATGAGGCATTTATGGGGCTTCCCGAAGTCTCTTTGGGTGCTGATACTTTTAAAACAAAAAAATAAAAAAACTAAATTTCACCTCTTTTAATTCCACACATATCACGCGCGTGTTAGTCACGTGACAACGTGCTTGACAGCTCAGTGTGGAGTTTCTGCCCACGCAGCCCATGCCACTTCCACACAGCAGCAGTGAAGCCTGCTTCACACTCCCCCTAGCGGTCGCTTAAATTACTACACCATTTCTTGTAAATGCTCCACTTCTCACAGCCGCCGCTGTTTATACTAAAGGGCTTGTCTCGTGCACGTGCTTGTCGTGTCCACTGGCCGTCGGATGATCTCACCCATTTCAATGTACACCTTTTTCTCCTGCAAAGCACACATTTATAATATGACTTTTATAAAATATGACACAAATATTAAACGTTTTTGTTTTTCATAACCTGTGTTGAGGCATTTTAATGCAGAGTTATGGGCATTTGCAATCAACTTAAATCGGAATATGACAAGTCATATATGCTTTTATACTCCTGACTACGTGCAGCGACCTAATGTGATATAACCGTGTTGATAACATTAACTTCCTTCTTGCCCTCAACCGTGTGATTTCTCGGAAACGGGTCCACTGCTGCACAAAAAGGCTCAGAGCGCATGCGCGTACTGTAAAAAATAGTTGCATGGTAAATTGTATATAGTAAATTCAATTCCATTTATTTATAAAGCACCGATTCACAACAGAAGTCGTCTCAGGGCACTGAACAGAAACATCCACACACATAAAAATCAGTTATTAACAATATTTAGCACAATTTAAGGCATTTTTTTTATTAAGGTGATGCAACAGTATGCAAAAATGCATTCATGAATTTGTGTTTTGTGCAAGTAATGTTATGTCTGTTGTGAAAGTTTAATTAATTAATGTATTTTATTTTAACTAGATCTTGGAAAAACATGCAATCCTCAGTTAAAAGAAAGAAAATTCCCACACAGCATGGGTCAGTTTGCTATAATACATGCCCACAGAAGCTGTCCAATTTCCATGAACAACCCTGAGAGAATAGTTGTTTGTTTGTTTGTTGTTTCAGCTCGTGCAGATATTTCTTACAGTGCGCAGAAGCTGATGGGGAATACCCAGTCTGCGCGTAACAGGAGCCGTGCGTTATTATATAAAGGGTTCACTCCCAGCACGAGCACAAGTTGAAGAAAGCTCTCCAAGGGGAATAACTTACTGACGAGGACTAACTGCTACAACAAACTAACAACTACTAGTCGGAATAAATATTTTGCATCTTTCTTTCAATCTTGGATAACAGAGAAAGCTGAATCTGTAAGTGTTTTTTTTTTTTTTAAATAGGAATCATTTTGCACGTTTTTCTTAAAAAACTTTATGTCGCTTCGTAAGTAGTAGAGATAACTTTATAACTCTGCTTGCTTTTTATTTATTTATTTATGGATATCAGCCATGAGGAAACTGTGTGCATCAAAAACGCATTCGTGCGCAAATTTGGCTCAAGTCCGCAAATATGCACTCCACTTTTTTTTTTTTATTCATGCCACTTTTATCACAGAGAAAACTCGGAAGAAGGTTCATTTTAAGGTTTAAAAGTTCAAATATTTCCAGTCAGCGGGCATTTTTAATGGTCGGTTGGCACGCTCACTCCCACGCGCAAACGCCCCCCTTCAACGCGCCCTCCTCATCCGGGTGAACTCCTCCTCACCTCTGCGCGCGGCCAACAGGGCAGCTATAAATCTGATCTGAGGCGGATGTGCGGGTTCAATTGCTGTCATTTCAAACTCTGGAAGGTCTCACTTGTCTAAAAGCCTCCTTTCCTTCTGTTGCCGTGTACTTTAGGCAAACATGCCAGTGTCCAGGATGAGGATGAGGCCGTGGCTGGAGAAGATGATCGACTCCAACGCCATCTCCGGCCTGAACTGGGTGGATAAGGTGAGAGCTTTGCAAGACAGTTCTTTATTTGATCTCTGCAAGGTGGCGTGCATCTTTCGTGCATGCTATTGGAGGAAGTTATGTTGCAAAGCAGAAAAATGTTTTAGGAAATAGTTGGCGACAGCAGCGATGCACTGACAAGAAGTAATGCAGTTTATCTAGATTGTTCCGTTCAGCCAAAGTTCAAGTGGGACATCAATTCAACAAGCTGATGCCGTGTTGTTGTGCCTTTTATTCCGCTGCAGTTTTGCAACTCAAATCAAGTGTTTACATGTTTAAGAAAAAGTGATTTAGATTTATTTCAAGGCGAGCGCACTGAGCCAACATTTCTTGTGTATTACAGGACAGAACGATGTTCTCGATTCCGTGGAAACACGCCGCTCGACACGGCTGGGAATTAGACAAAGACGCGTGTCTGTTCAAAGAATGGGCCATTCACACAGGTGAGCTGGCGTGAAGGGGCACGCCCTCTCAGCATAATCGAGAGAAGAAAAAAAAAGAAGATATAAAATATACTAAATGCACGTTCATTCGTTCTCTGCAGGGAAATACGTTCCGGGACAGGCGTGCGATCCCAAAACATGGAAAGCCAACTTCCGCTGCGCGATGAACTCCCTGCCTGACATCGAGGAGGTGAAGGACAGGAGCATCAACAAAGGTCACCAAGCCATGCGTGTCTTCAAGATGCTGCCTGCTGCCCCCAAAAGCAGAGGTGAGACACCTTAAAAGTCATTTCAGTTTTCTAAACTCGCAAAGTAAGAACTTTTAAGTGATCAAAATGTTTTCTTTCCTCCCCCGTGCAGACAAACGAAGCAAAGTGAGGGAAACCAAGTCAAGGAAGAAGGTAAATGTCGTTGTGTTATGGCTGCAGCGGCTCCTGTCTTCGTGTGATATTAGTTTTAGTCAAATAATGCCACATTCACACTAACTCAGATGAAGCTATATGTAAATAGTACCTATCCAGGATATGCAAGTTACATTTAGGTTGTATTTGCTTAGGGTTTGCTTTACAAAACCCACTGAAAGTGTCTTTTAACCGTCTCTGCAGAGCCAGCCGGTCAAGATAAAGGAAGACTCGGACTACAGTGACATTGTGTCCCCCATGAACATTTCTCCACCTGAAGAGACCATGTCCACTCAAGAAAACAGAGTTGACAGCACAGTGCAAATGGACCAGGAAGGTGAGCAAGAAACTTTCCAAAAACATTGAGCGGAAACTCTTGGGAAAAAAAAAAAAAAAGCAGATTTACTTCGAGATGGATTCGATCATTTTTTTTTAAACAAGCGCACTTATTTTGTCGTTGCAGATTTCTCATTCGTGGCTCAATCTGAAGTTCCAGAATGGTCCCTTTCAGTTGAGATCGGGTCTGACGTTTTCTCGCACAGATTTGAAGTTTCCCCCGACCACAGCCCTGGTAAGACAAACAACACGCAAATCGATAAGTAAAGAGTCGCACATTGGAGCAGCGCACTCACGTCATTTTCTTTTTCCTCCCCTTGATTCTTCGACGGGATCCTCCAGATTACGACTATCCCCAAGACATCATTGAGGTAAGCACGGCTTTCAGGTCTTATTATGAGCTGCATGCAGTTGTCATTGACAGGAATACCCACGTTTGTCTTGCTCTGCCTGTTTGGCTCGTTTAGTAGTAACCAAAACAATAAGGCTAACTGGTAAAGAGTACTTGATGTCGAACAGCTCCAGTTGGGCAAACACACTCAATCTGGTGTCACTCTTACAGATTTGCCAGCAGCTTGAGAAAGACTCACAATGGATGTACAATTCAGACGGCAAGGGGTTCCTGAGCAATGAAGCTTGCACGAGTCCAGGGAGCCAGTGGAGTGAATCATCCTCAGGTAAATATCGTTAGTTGACAGTTTAGATGGATAAGTAAATGTTTTCTTAAAGCAGGTTCATTCCCAGTTGGTTTACGGGTAAATTTAGGGTGCAGCTAGCTTAAATTAGCCAAGCCCACATCTCCAAATGCATCCGTATCCTATTGGCTGACTTTGGGACTGTTGTGTTTGTTTGCAGCCGAAGAAGTAGACGACACACCGCAGTACACAACTTTGGGCACAGACTTCACAAACTCCCCAGACGACTTCTGGGACAGTTTGTGTCAGCAGGTCCCTCACCTGTAAAGTCCCCAACACTGGACAGGACAGTTCTTTGACACTTTGGACTTTTGCAAGAGCTCTTCCTGACCCCTTCCACACACCCCCATCGGAGACCAAATGTCAAGCCAGAGGCTCTCTGGGTTCGACGCATTAAGCTAAACCACCACCTGTTCTGGACTACTGTGAAGTTATGAAGAAAGAGCACACCCCGAGGAGCACACATGCTGTGCGTTGTCTATGTTTTTGGCTGGTTCAAAGCATTTTTGGTGTTCGCTCGGAGTAGCAATTGTACAAAATCTTTTCTTTTTTTTTTGTGGCTCAAACAGGGCATTACAATGTTATCCACAACCATCAATCACCTGGAGGTATATTATCTACCTCAAATGCAAGTAGGCTGGCGCTAGTTGAACATGCAGAATCGTACTGCTCGTAGCATTTTAGCATTTGGCAAGTAGTTCATGTGTGCAGGCAAAAACCTGTCACATTCATTATTTTCCGTTAAACGTACCAGTGAATTTAAAAAAAAGGGGGTTTCTTCCATCATAACTATCTACGGTCTGTCAACGTGTGGTGAAAGCACTTACTGGTGTTCGCTTTATGTTTGAGATATTTCTGTATATATTTGTTTGTGTTTTTTTTTTAATAAAATTAAAAATAATTGTAAAATATCGATGACTGCTGACTGATGGAAGTGTTTGGTCAAGCTACAAAACAAGACATTTCTAGCTAACATTTAAGCCTCAGTAAAACTTAGCCAAAAGAACTAAAAATAAACAAAAGCAACCCTGGTGTAGTTCGCTTAAGCGATAGGCAAAAAACAAAAGTTGACGCCGCAAAGTTTAAAACAAAATAAATAATATGAATCGTCTTGGTTTTACTCTCATTTTCAATCAAAAACAAACACAATACTTAAACACATTTAAATTTACACTATTTTCAACAGTATTACGAGGGAGATTAGTCGTCACATTTATTTAGTTTATTTATTCCTTCATTTTATAATAAAATACAAAAACAATTAACATATATACAGTAAGAAGAAAAGAAAAAATATATAAAATGAAAGGCAGCAGATGAAGAAAAAATCTTATTTTATCTGCCCCATATTCTCTAATAAACAATTCATACAACCAATTTCTTTAAATACCAAACAAAATGAACTCATTTAACTTCCTTTATCTCACACAATTTCTGAATTTAAACTCAATTTAGATATATGTTTTGAACAATTTAACCTTAACCATTCTTTTAACTAAAACCATTGATTTAGCTTCTTTAACATCTGTCTCCAAGTCATTCCATAACCCAACTCCCTGAATTATGGTAGACCTTCCCTTTAAACTAGTTCTAAACTGAGGCTTAACAAACACATCTGTCCCTTTAAGATTATAACAACTCAACATATCATGTCAAAACAGGCAAGAAAGCCTTAAAGTTATGTAATAACCATTTCTTCTATGGGGAGGCTGAAGCACACAACGATGAGTCACAGAATAACGAGGATTTGTTGGACTCAGTTGTGTGAGCCACACAAAATACCGTCTTGAATCGTTTTTCATTTGTCCCAAACACAGAAGGTGGAGCTATCGCTCATTTTAGATGTAGCTTGTCAATATTTGCCTATTAATATTTATTTTTTAGAGGTGTGGACATATAGGCGGCTCAGTTGGTAGAGCTGTTGCGTCTCAGCAAAAAGCTCAAGTTCAAGAATCTTTATTATCCCCAAGGGCCAATTAGTTTCACAGTCAGTAGGAACACAAAACGTCCAGACTAGACAAGACATTAAAATAACAGAACATGAAATCATCACCGTTTGTTGAGAAGCCTGATCGCTACAGGGATGAATGAGAGTTTCAGTCTGTTCGTCCTACGTCTAGGCAGCAGATGGCTGCATCCAGATGGAAGCAACCTGAACTCACCATGGAGTGGGTGATCGAGATCTGCCAGAATCAGCCTGGTCTTGTTAACAGACCTCACCTTGTGCAGGTTTTTTCTCTGGGTGCTCCAGTTTCCTCCCACAGACCAAAAACATGCATGTTAGGCTGATTGGTAACTCTAAATTGCCCCTGGGTGTGAGTGAGAGACGATGGTTGTTTGTCTCATTTGTCTCTGTGTCCCTGTGAAGGACTGATACCTGTCCAGGTGTTCTCCGCCTCTCGCACAGTGACTGCTGGATATGGGCACTAGTGGAACCAGTATTCCGAAAAGGAAGAAGCAGCGGGTTTGGATGTTGTCACTCCCTACAATGGCTGTCATTGGCTGTTATAATCCCAGTATATTAGCGGCGAAACTGTCCAATCTACCTCCTAGCATGTTTAAAAGAAAGTTATCAGCGTTATAATCGCTGTGAGTAAGCAGCGTATTTCCGTAAACCCGGAAGTGTTGTGTTTTTTGTTGTTTTTTTCAGCTTATGTAACCGTTTTCATAAATCTAACCTTAAACCTGACGCAGAGGACCAACCCTAAACCTAACCCAAGAACCTAAACCTAACCAAGACCCTAAACCTAACCCAAGACCCTTTACTCTAAACCTAACCATGTAGCTGAAGACGCGCCTGCTGTCATCGCTTGTAATGGTGACAACGTACCTTTAAACCATCTAGGAGGTACAGGAGGGGCAATCTGACCGCTACGCATCCGAAGAAGAAGCGGGTAAAGATAAGGGATGGATGGAAGGTCTAGTCATGGCATTATCCAAAAAGGGCCTCAGAAGTAGGTGCTGCCTATTTTGGAGACCTTGTGAACTATGGTTACTTAGAACATTAAAATTTGTTTGGCATGTAGAACTCAAAGTTACACAATAGAAGTCTCTTGGTTCTAGAGCTTAAACCCAACAGGAAGTCAAACAGTTGGAATCAATTCTGGGATTTAATACATGTTCGGTTGTAACTAACTCCTTCTAGACAGTTTGAAGTACACACCTACCACTATACTGTCATGTTTGGATGGATGTAGCCGAGTGGTTAGAGCAGTCGTCCTTCAATGCAATGTTGGGGGTCCAATTCCACCAGCAGTCATGTGCTCAAGTGTCCCTGGGCAAGACACTGAACCCCTGATTGTCTCTGATGTGTGTCCCATCAGTGAATGTGATAAAGCTCTGATTAGTTTTAGTAGAGAGCTGTATGAATGGGTAAATGATAGACTGTGTTGTAAAGAGCTTTGAGTATCTTGATCATATAGAAAGGTGCTATACAAGTACAGCCCATTAACCATTTACCACTGAGGTACAATAATTAGAATGAGAAAGTGTTAAAATAAACTTGAAAGACTTCAAAAAGCCTAAAGAACTATTTACTAGTTCTTTAGTTCCACTATGGAACAATAAATTATGGTTCTTTGGACTCAGAGTATAAAGAAATGAGTCATGGAGTTATGGTGTAAAACGTCTGCGTTGTAATGACAGAAATTCAGACTACAAAAGCAAACTGTTTTTTTTTTTTTTTTACAGTTACCTCGTTCTCTTGGGTTTTAGTTTCAGTGCTGTCGGTCATTACAGTTCTGTGTCTCCTCATTCTGCTGCTCTTCTGCTACAAGGACAAACTGAAGTTGCTCTCTGGTACGTAGAAACACCGTGGACTTCAGCTCATCAGCGCTCTTATTCTCTATAGACTAATTGGATTCACCGTGTTTTTAATTTTGTTTAGTAAATCTGCGATCTTGTGTCCAGAATCTGAAGAGGACCAGGATACAACAGGTACTGTGACATTTCTGTTAGAAAGCTAAAGGACATTTTGTGTTTCAATTACAGTTACAAACCTTTCGGGTGCAATTATGATGTAAAAAGCACTTAAGATAAATACAGTGAACCACTTTTGGGTTTCCTTCTTCAAGGTTCAAATTTAGAAAATCACAGACTCAACCATTTATCCTGTTCCAGCAGTGGGTTTGAATGTTTTCCTTTCTTTTATTATTCTAGGAGACTTTGGCCCCTCTTTACCACAGTGGAACAGCAGGAGAAGGTCCTGGAGGCTTCAAATGTGGCCCTTGTGAGGTGACCAAGCCCACCCTCCAAGCCCCCCACAGTCCTGACATAGAGCCCCCATGCACTGTTCCTGCCTCGGTTTCCTTTGAGAAGTTCTCCCCGCCCTCCGTGGAGGGAATGGGTGAAAACAGAGGGGTTAAGGAGAGAACAGTGACAGAGGACGACAGCAAAGGCTCTGGAGAACCAGAGGAGTTGTCAGAAGAAGAGGTCGTGAATTCATCCACGCTTCTGGCGGGGTCTTGTACTTGTGTCATTCCGATCCACGAGCCGCTGGAAGTAGGGGAAAATGAGGACTGTAGCGAGGTTGTGATTCCTGGGATGTCAGGAACCTGCTCATGTGGAGGCCTTGAAGGAGAGCGGGATCGAGAGAAGACACAAAAAGACAGAAGGGACTTTGAAAAAGTGGGCGAAAGGGCAGTTCAAGAAAAGATGGGTCCATCCAACAGAGAGACGTGCGTCACATCTTTGGTTGCTCTTTCTTCTCCGCTCATCCACACCTCCCCTCCAGTCCCACTGAATCCAAGCCCTGAACTCTGTGTACCACCGTCTCAGGTGAGACTCAAAGATCAGTCCAACTTCTCTGAAAATCTGCTGGTGAAACAGGAGGAACTTTACCGTGTGGCGAGTACACACTCCACCTCAGCTGAAAGTGGCGCAGCCCCCGCCTTGTTAGTCAGCGCCTTGATGGGGTCCACATCGGCAGGGGATCTCTACCTGGACACGCCCCCTGAGGTCTCCAGGTCAGAAACAGGCCAGGGGTCTTCCTGCAGGGGCAGCACAGAGAACAAGCTGGGGGAGTCAGAGCTGGGGGGTTCACCAGAGAGCCTCCACAGCCAACTGGCTGAATCGTCTCTTACCTCAGGTATGTCGACAAGATTATCATTAAATCGTCATTTCCAACAGCGAACATTCATCCATCCATTGTCTTTTACCCGCTTCTTCCTTTTCGGGTTGCGGGGGTCAGTGGTGCCCACGTCCAACTACAGGTAGTCCCCGACGTACGAGCGAGTTCCGTACCAGCGAGTATCTCGTAACATGGCAATCTCGTAATTCGGAACGGC
>JARVJN010000453.1:5960333-5973441 GCA_031763805.1 Argolebias nigripinnis
CGGCCGCCCAAGCAGAGGGCTGGGGGTCACTGGCCCCCCTGGCCCCCCTCTAGCTATGCCACTGTTGTCATTACAGCTCAATGCACATGAACATGCACTTTATACCCACAGATGCTGCAGGTCATGCAGGTAGCTGTGGGGTGGCCCTGTGAGGGTTACATAAAATCCTAGGATTATTGTAAAAAGGAGGTTTAAACAGTAGACATAAGGGGAGGTAAAGAATTGCCAACTAGTCTCCCATTTCACAGATAACATACTGATTATATGATGTGCAGCAAACAGAGCAGTTGACACTTAAGAGTTCTACAATAGTCCAGTTTTAATGTGTTATGTATCGTTAAATACACATAGAATGACTATTTGTTTTCATTCATTCAAGCTTTATTTAAACAGATAAATCACAATGAGCCTGGGAGACAAGTGAGACCTGTTTGGACAAACAATAAGTGGCGAAAGTGACAACATAGACTTTGGAGACAAAAAAAATCCTAATGTGCTCTTAATCATTGGCTGAAGGTCAACAGCATGATAATGACAAAAATCTTGCAACAACAAACACAATGACATAGACATTCTGTGTGTGTGTGTGTGTGTGTGTGGGGAGGGGGGGGGTCAACGACGGTGAGCAAGTTCAGAAACAACACACAGAGGCACTGCATGGTTCAGATAAAATTGCTCAGTTCAAATAGTTCCCTCTCGAGAGCTCTGTACAAATTTGGGGGGTGTTGAGGATGGCCAAGGACAAATCCAAAGAGTCCTGAAATGATGACAGAATGTTTATTCAGCTGGGCCCAGCTGAATAATCTGTAGACTTCCTCAGTAGCAGAGGAGGGAAGGATAGAGCATCAGGTTTACAAAACTTCAAGGCAAATTAAGACTAGATTGGCCTGTCAAGATCAGTCAGAGAGCCAAATTCAGATAAACACGGTTGTTTTGGGTAAAGGCAGAACTTTTACTGACTTACTTTGAGTCTGTGTCAGTCCACTCGGTTCCGAAATGACCAAATTAAATGGCCACACCAATGGACCGTACCTGAGAGTAATCCCCATGATCTGATCCATCCTGCCAAAAAGCATTTGAGTCTTGGTGCTCAAGGCACGAATCAAGCCATCCAATAAGGCAGGCAGCCTGACCAGGTCCAAATTTGTTGCCAACAACTTCATTGATTGCAAATAAACCAGGAACCAGCCAAATCCAAAAAGCAAGAAACCAGTTATCATAAATCCAATTATACTGTATATGCGTCCTTAAAATACACGAATGACAGCAGAGGTAGACATATCACCAAGTCTTCCAAGTCAATGAAATGTCCAGCTGCATGCCAACAGGGCAAATTGCCTCACCTAAAACCTGTCCTCTTCGAAGAAATGTTATCAATCGTGTTGAGGGACCAACTGACCAAACCCATAGCAAAATTAAGATTCTGAAGATTTGTAGAAGAGAGGTTCTGAAGCAGTTTCACAGACAGGACAGAGCAAAGAAAAGTAGAGAGGGAGAGGATAAGAAATGTATCCACCCTTGACAAGAGCAAGTGTTGAAAGTAGTTTTTACAATAGGCTTTTTATAATTTGTCTTTAAAAAAAAGTCAAAAGTAAATGTTGAATTTGAAGATAATAAAAACGTTTATTAGAATGGGAATTGGGCAGCTGTGGCTGAGTGGTTGGAGCAGTCTTCCTCCAATGGGAGTGTTGGGGGTTCGATTCCACCAGTAGTCACATGCTGAAGTGTCCCTGGGCAAGACACCAAACCCATCACTGCCTTCAATCCTATTGGTGCATGCATGTTATCTAAAAGCACTTACAGTATTAGTCTTTGTGCAGATAGTAGAGTGCTGTATGAATGGGTAAATGAGAACACAGATTGTAGTGTAAAGTGCTTTGTGTATCTTGATAAGATAGAAAGATGCTATGTAAATAGCTATATAACTACTGTCTACTTACCATTTACTAGAAACAGGCTTGCTCAAGTTTAAGAGCGGAGAATTTGGCTGTACATCCAACCCGCCTCACAACCGCAGACCACATGTAACCACACCAGGTGGGGAAATAAAAACACACACTACACAAACGTAAGATTGTAACTCAAGAAGAAGAAAAAAAGGTTTTGGTGGTGGGGGAGTGTAACTAACAGTTGCCATTCTACCTTCCACCTCTCTTTGGTGGAGTCCCTGGTATGAAGTAACCCTTGCCCTTTAAGTGGTTTCAGAAAGTGGATGAGCAAATGGCAGGTACTGAGTATGTTGTGATTTGTAACTTCCAAACACTTTGTGTCTGAACCCCATTGCTTTCTTGTGCACCATAGCTATTGTTCAGCATGTTTCAATTTTATTGCTTTTTAAATGATTTTTGCACCTCTAAACATGTTCTCAAGATTGCTAGTCGAGATTCTTTTTTTAAAACGTTGCTCTTCCTCAAAGCTATTTTTCTTGTTCAGCTTCTGAAATCGTATTTAGATTAAGTAACATTAATCCTTCTCTAATGAATGTTTTTTTTAAAGTGTATGTCTGCTCCTAAGGGCAACTTAGTTGGTACTGTGTCAACTCAGTTGGATAACCTGATGGCATCTGTCCTTTTTATCTTAAAACTGCAAGAACAAACAACTTTTAGAACTTTTGAATATGAAAATAATACTAAAAATAAAAAGTGCATCAATAACAAATCAGCTTGTTTATGTGTGACAGAATCAAACTTGTGGTGCAGCGAACCTCAGATATGTTTAGCTCCAAGTGGCTCAGTGGAGTTTCCCAGCTGCAAATTTAAATTTAATTCACTCAGCCGTAAAGCCAAGAAATTATTTTGTGCATGCACATAAATCAGATGATGAGTTGTAAATTTGAGTCATAAGACGTGAATATGAAAATGAGCTCATGACTGTTGGCAAGATGGTTTCATGCACACAGATTCCCACGCATCTTTGGGTAGGTTTAGCATTGCACCATAGAAAAAAAAAAAGAAAAAAAGAAGAAGCAATTACACAATCCCATTCATTTATTTACAGAAAAGTTAGTTTAGACACTGAGTCAATGGTTTAGGAGTTTTCTGTTTTCTTTTAATGGCCCTTCTGCTTCTGGCTGAGACTTGTTGGACAACAGTATTTAACATGACAGCACTCAAGTTTTTGACTAATGTTCAAAAAGAAAAATAAGAATAACTTTATGAAACAACCTGTTCCAACACATTTATGGCAATCGGTACGAGTCAAGAAAAGTTCAAATGTTAAAGACAATTTAAAATGAATAATTACGTGAAGAAATGCGTATAATGCCATAGATTTCCATGTCAAACTTTCGGAGGTCATTGCTATGACCTGAGATCGTCTGCTTGCATGACACTGTACAGTTGCAGGTTGGCGATTTTCTCGCCCAACTGTGCCAGACCACATCTGGCTCCTTCCAGTAGACATCTCCACATCCTGGTTGGACTGTTCATCTCCTCCTTCATTCACGGAAGAGCCTCGTCTACTTACGTCCAGCTCTCTGTTGATGGGCATGGCTGTTTTAGTCACAGCAGCTCATCACTTTATATGGGTGTCTTAGTTTAGTAAAATAGTTGACCTTGGTTTGTTTGATGCTGTTAGAAATGTGAATGTATTTATTGCCAGGTCTAGTTTAAAACTTGGGACCAAAACTATTGTTCAAGGTCTGTCTTAGATAACTGTTAACTTTGTAAGTTTCTGCAGATAGGCCCATGACTCTTGTGGAAATCCTTATTTTGATTTGTGTAGTTTTGGTTTAAGGTTAAACGCTTTCCCTTATAATCACCGTACTTTTCGCATAATAAGTCACATCTTTTTGCATAAATTTGCATGCCCTGTGATTTATTTACATTTCCCCCCATATTTATAACCCAATTTTTGGTTGAGATCTGACAATTAATTCTGACATGGAAAATATTGAACACTACCATTTTCAGCCACTAGAGGGCCCTTGACTAATATGACAAGCCACATGACTCATTAATAGGTAAAAGTGGCTATTAATGAGACACTTGCCTTGCCATACAAACCACCTTCGTCTCACTCAGGAACTCCTGGAGCAAATGTCCAATCAGCTGCATTTCGCCGCACCGCCCAGGCGAAATGCAGCTGATTTGACCATAAAGTGAATTTATTAAGGACAAGTTAGACTGAGACACACCTTTGCTATTATTCTGAGCAAACAAACAATTTATTTTAAGTGTTGATCTTGTTAAATTCTTGTTAAAGACCTCCCGTGCACGCTTCCGCGGCAGCCATTTGGCAGCCAATCGATTTTTGGCACAACACCGGTTCACGTTTCCGGGTTGTCAGTGGTGATGCATAACAAACACGATGCGTCAGCTGTGAATTAATAGATGCAAATTATACAGTGAAGCAACGCATTTATGCCCCCCCCCCCCCACACACACACACTTTATTAGACAGTTTTGGAGTGATGCAACTTATACGGCGGCAAGTACAATATTTGTTTCTTTGCAAAGGTTGTGCTAGTAGTTAATTTCCTTCTTATTTCATTGTTTGTTTTTCCAAAGAACTGTACTTTTTATTTAAACAAAGTTTTGGTTAAATACATATACTTGTAGTTGTTGGTTGACAAATCTATTTTATTTGTATTATTGATGGTGTTAAATGTGTAAAACGTTTGGGAACTGTTTTTGTTACCCTCATTGTATTCATCTGACTAAGTTGGGTCGAGATAACCATCTTATGGCAAAAAGGTTTGTAAAAATGTTGTGCTTATTTTGATTGAACTTTGTACTTGATGTTATGTACAATTATATGTACAACATACATTATTTAACATTTCAGAGTGTTTGTGCTGTGAGGATGTGTGCGGCAGATGACTCAACAAATACCACATGAAATTTTGGCTCAATATTGACAGTTATAGCCTTTTTTGTGTTGGATAATGTATTTATCTGTAGTGCACATCCTAAACTGGATAGACACCGACAGTATATCTAACCGGTTGCTGCTGTATATATTTGACTGCGCTCCAAAAGGTTTCATTAAATTATATTAATTGTTTTATGAAATATTTTGCTAACACACAAACAAGCTTGGCTCTAAAAATCAATGCTACATCTTCAAGAAAATATCTCATGCAAAATGTAGGACTTCCAATATGGGTTGTGAATTACTCTCAGCTACTACCACAGAACATTTTAAAACAATATCTATGAGGCTGGCTCAATCTGTCGTTTTGTGTTTTCGAACTTCTGTTGGCTGTGTTCGTTTTGTTTTGGGTCGGCTCCAAACGTCAAACTTTATATCATGATCTGGTGTTTAGTTGAACCCAGGCTGCAGACAGACAAGGGGAACTCAGGAATAAAATAAAGAACATCTATTTATTTAAAGAAACAAAAAGGCTGTCTTGCAGCAAAAGCTTAAAAATCACAGGAGCAGGCCAAAGAGTAAGACAGAGCATGATGGCTATGGGAAGCACAATACACAGACAGGGAGTACCGTATTTTTTGGACTATAAAACACACCGGATTATAAGCTGGACTAAGTGAAACTAAAACATTTTAACACATTTTTGAGAGTCGTGTACCACATAAAATTGGTTCGAGGTCAGTAAGCACAACCAGAATTAATACATAAGGTGCACCAGATTATATATCTCTCTGTTGATTTTTGAGTAAATTAAAGGATTTTAATAGCACCTTATAGTCTGAAAATTATGGTAAAACACAAATATGCTGAACTTAAAGTGATACTAACGTGACACAATGATTCATTCCACCGTAATTTATACAAAAAGACACAATGATGAACATCTGGGGTTATTGGGATTGGGCACAGATCTGGGGTGATTGGGTTTGGGCACAGGTGAAGCAGGAGCTGGCAACATGAGGGGAGAAGCACCGGGGAAGGCAGGAAACACAAGTACATAATCACAAGAAAGTAAAGAAATGACACAAGACAGAACTCATACGCTCACGCTTTAGAAGCTTATTTCCTGGAAGTTTCATTAAAGTCTGTCCAGAGGTCCAAGAGATATTTTACTAACAGAAAAACAGCATTGATTCCAAACGATTGATGGCAAAATGTTGAACAAATATTTTTCAAAACATATTAATGCTCAGAATACATGTGGGGAATCAATCTTAACTATAAATCCAGCAACTTTTAGGTAAATATCTGAAACATTGACTTAGTTCTGGCAATTTTTGTTTTATTTTAGCTCAGTTGGTTAAGGCAGCAATGGTTAATGCTTTTCTTTTTGTAAGAGGGACACACATGCACCCAGGTGAATATATATTTTTTTCACCTTTACATTTTGGCAATGAATAAAAATAAAAAGAGCAACATCACTACAAAGTGTATACCATATAATTAAACTAAATAATATGAGTGCTGGCAAACCAGTCAACACTTCATACTGATAGTCCCTGGGAAACTGATATTTGGACATATTGACTGTGCTGTAATGGTAATTTTAAAATTAAGTGAGTATTAAATTGTTGTTAGTTTGGCAAAATTACTGCTTGTTCAGTCAAAATATAATCCAGCTCAAACGAGGCAGATAATTCTCTAAAATAATCTTGGTTTCCTGACGGGTTGATCTCCGATCTTAGTCCAGTTGACCTCATTTAAGAATCTGGTTTAGAAATTCTGACCAAGTTTCATCATAAAATGCACAAAGATTTTTAACTTTTGTTGCTTCTAATTTTTTTTTTTAAATATACGTAGTAGTGCAGCAAAGAACTGGGTGATATAGAGTATTTAGAGTGTGTTTAGTGTTTCAGCTGCTCTAGGTTTTCTCTCAGCAAAGTGTCACTGACAGACTGAGCTTTTTTCCAGAATTTTTATTAATGGCCAGCCTTCAGGTAAACACAAACACACAAATAAAGTCCATGTGGCTCAGAGAGGCCTGATTAGTGGGGCCACACACACATTACTAAAAAGGAAAAAAGAAGTTTCTATCCTCAGGCAATAAGACTGATTAATGCTCTCTAGTTTCTGCTTCACATTCCAGTGAACTCAATAAGTAAACAGCAAACAAGCCCTGCATACATTCAAATGTTCTGTTATTTGCACATTTTTGGCCACAATTATGGAACTTAGCTATTGTTTTGTGTATGGCACTAACTGGAGACAGGAGAATCTTCTTGAACTGATTACTTATTTTCTGACCAAGAAAGCTTTGAGGGATCTGACCTTTAATTTTCGCCATGCAGTAAGGATGATGACGATTGCCACCTGTTGTCCTGGTTAAGTTTCCAGTGTCTGGTTGTGATTTGGCTGATTAGAGCTCATCAAACTGCTGCACATAAAGAGGATCCAGTTGATTAATGATGCCCCAATAGTGCATTAATCAGTTACATCTGACAGCAATGCTGTAACTTCTCTGCCTCAAAGCTTAGTCGGAACCATACTCTACCCCCACAACATGGAAGGATCAAAAAGTCTATGGTTTCAGGAAAATCTAGATTGAAATGCTTTTTGTAGGCTTGGAACTTCACAGTGAAATTTGCCTCCCAAGTTTAAACTGTTTCTAGATCCAACTAAGTTTACCAGTGCTTACTTTGATACATTTCAGGTGCAATTATGGAATTATCATACAATTATTATACAATTATTGCTATCAACAGAGAGCAAACTGTGAATTTTTAATGGTAAATTGTCACAGTGGGATGTCTTAAAATGTGGCGTTCCACAAGGATCCATTTTGGGTCCATTGTTTTTCTCATATACATTAATTGTCTACTAAAAGTGTCTAGTATTTTGTCACCTAACTTATTTGCTGATGATACCAATCTTTTTCAAAGTAACCTTGACTCACTCATTGATAAGGCAAATAATAGGCTCATTCAATTTGCTCAATGGTTTCAGTTAAATAAACTATCACCTAATGTAAAAAAAATAATCTAATGTCACTTTTCTTGTAAGCCCATCTGGGGTTTTTATGACCTCTCCTGCACATTTTGTTTTTATATTTTCCCTTATATGTATTGTTTCTTTTTTGTGCAAACAAAATAATGACAAAAATAACAAATAACTAATGAGTTTGTTTTAAAATATCCATGAATATTCTATTTGTATGTATTTCATGTACCTTCTGACAGCAGTCTCATTTCTACATGTCTCAGATGGAACTGGTCCAAATTCTAAATAAATATTCTCCTAAACAACACAGTAGCCATTCAGATTTCTGATATATTGTGTTATTTTTAAGCAGTAAAGAGACAAACACAGTGCTAATTGTTGACGATCCATCCTGAGTGTCTAAAGACATGGACAGGCTTGGCCCGCATCTCTATTTCTTTCTGAAGGATTTATGACTCTCCTTGTTCTGTGCTCAATCTTTAAATAATTGCACGTCAGATTCAGAAGGACCAGACTGAGTTGTTTGGCCAAAATAAAGGCCTTGTCATGCAGCTGAAATGTCCGAAGGGAGAAAAATATATACAGCACAAAGAAAAGCAAGCAAAAGAAATCAAATGATGCTGGAAAGAGCCAATCAAGATGGCTGTCACAGCCGAGTGATCTTAAAAATCACAAAAGTGGCTATAGCTCAGTCAATCTTACAAGTATTGACCTAAAATGATGTGTGTTAGAAGCTCAGACTGATTCAGTCACATATTCTGAGCTACAACATGTGCCAGATCTTTGTTTAAAACATTGGTCATGAACAATTTAGAGTCATCTCTGTTTGTCTGTTAAAAATATTGTACCCGTACTCTTCGCATGTGGCAGCTTGTGAAAATGCATGAGAGCGCATAACGTTATTTTCAAAGATAACCAAAATAGCAACAATTGTTAATTCTCAACATAAAGTGATCTTAATTTAAAACTATGATTTTAAAGGTGGTGGGTGAAATGCATTTCTTCACGGAATGAATGTCTTTCAGTTTAACTTGTAAAAAGCCTTAACGTTTAGTGGCAGTAAAATGGTTTACACAGTTAAACAGTTACTACTCATTTCAGACCAGCTCACAACAACATAAAACAAACAACAAAATACATTCTGTAATTAGATTTAAAAAAAAAAATTTTTTTGACTATCCACGTAACTATTACTTATTGAAGCACCACCTTCTTGTGGTGGAGTGTGTTCCTCTTGCAACCAGACTTTGGAACAAGTGGAAGAATATGGACGGATGGATGTATGGATTGATGGATGTATGGATGGATATCCACTCAACTATTATCTTTTGCATGTTCCAGGGGGGCAGCAGCTTAAGCAGTGAGGCCCAGACATCTCTTTCCACAACCATCTCTTCCAGCTCTTCTGGGAGGACTTCAAGACATTCCCAAGAGACAGTCTCTACAGCGTGTCCTAGATCTTCTCCGGGCTCTCCCCGGGCTCTCCTCCCAGTCAGACATGTCCAAAACACCTCCCTAGGGAGGCGCCCAAAGAGCATCCTTATACCAATCTATCGTGACTGGCTCCTGGGTCTCCTGCCAGCCTGCCATGCCAGAACAACCTATGGAGGCACCCAGAGGTCCTTTCCACAGTCTCCTCTTGATGTGGGGGAGTAGGGGGATCTACTCCAAGTTTCTTCAAGATAACTGAACTTCTCACCATATCACTAAAGTAGAGCTTAGCGACCTTATGGAAAAAAAAATGACTGCTTGTATCTGTGACCTCATCCTTTCAGTCACTATAGTTGCAGGTTGACCATAGTTGCAGGTAGTAACGAAGACAGAAAAGGGAAGAGTTTCCTCACAGCTCAGCTCCCTCTTCACCACAACTGACCTGCACAGAGTCTGCAATACTGTGCAAGCTGCATGATTTATCTGTCAGTCTCATTCTCCATTCTTCTCTCACTCATGAACAAAACCAGACGTGCTTGAACTTCTCCACTTGTGGCTTCGCCTCATTCCCACAGAGGGCAATCCATCATTTTCCAACGGAGGACCATGGCCTCAAATTTGGAGGGGCTGACCCTCATCATAGACTAAACGATGTGATTCCCACTCCCCCACCTACATGTCTACCTATATATCTTTCAAGTTTGAATACAGAGGATTGAATAGCATTTACTGCATAAGCTCATTCCAGATTCAGTCATATCAAAAGTCTGTGTTTTTTCTATTTATTTAGTCCCTTCAGTTCATTCATGCCTTATTTCTGCTTGTGGTTTGTGTAGTCATGCTTGTTGTGTTTTGATTCAGCCTCCTGTATTCCCTGTGTCAGTTCCCATGAGCAATCACCCAGGTGCTGCCACTTTCCACTCACCCCCTGCTAGGGTTGGGCATCGTTTGAATATGATAGATTCCGGTTCCGATTCTGATTCTTCGTTTCGATTCTGGTTCCTTTTGATTCCCGATTACGATTATTTTTGTATTCGGGGTAAAAAAAATAAAATTATTGCAAGCGCTGCACTGAGCTGACTGGTCATTTTATTAAAGTTAAGCCACGCTTTCAACAGCAGTTGCTCGCTTTCCATGTTTAGAAACACTTCCGATGGATTCTTCTTCGTTGATTTTCGGGCGGGCGGCTACTTCCGGTCGGTGGTAGGCATCAAAAATAGGAATTAAAAATACATATTTTGAACGATTCCGGGAAATCTGGTCAATTAGTCCCGGTTCCGAACGATTCTCGATTCTCGATGCCCAACCCTACTTGTGAGCATGTGCGTTCACCAGGACCCCCCACTCCACCCTCAGCCGGCCCGCCCGCTATTTGCATTCCGGCATTGGTCAGTTTACAAATTAAACCCTGCATAAGAGGCGCACTGGATTATAAGGTGCATTAAGCAAAACAATACAGTCAGATAAGTCAAACTTTAGTCAACTCATTCACAACTCTCAACATTGTTCAGTTGTACCGCATATAAAAAAAACAATACACATTTTTGAGCATCGTGTACCACATAAAATCAGTTCGAGGTCAGTAAGCACAACAAGAATTAATACGTAAAGTGCACCAGATTATAAGACTCACTGTTGATTTTTGAGAAAATTAAATGATTTTAAGTGTGCCTTATAGTCCGAAAAATACGGTATTTGAAACACCTTGCAACAACAATCCAAAAGCAGATTTTAGTTGAAGGTAAGCTGCTGGATTGCATTACCGCACTTTCAAATTGATATCCCATAAAGTAGCAGCTTTGATTATCAGCACGTCTAACAAATATTTTAGTGCAGCATCCATCGCACATTCATGCATTCCGTTGCTAAGCTCAGTTAATCAGTGAGAAAGCAAAATCTTCAAGCGATAATGATCACACGTACTCGAAATCGCTCTCTGGTAGCACATAAGTATTGGAAATTCCCATTCTAAGCTGTTTTTAATTATTCCATTTTCCACCTGCATGCACATTTACATTTATGCAAATGGATTTCAGCTGGCAGGCGTTTGAAGGCCAGACCTTCACAGGGAAGATGTACGTCTTAGAAGAAGGGAGCTACCCAGATCTGAGAGCGATGGGCTGCGTCAGCGGGAGCTCGTCCATCCTGTCTCTGCAGACTGCTGGATTTGTGAGTCACCGTTTAGATTCTGATCATACACGTCCACCAGCGTTTTTGTGCTGGTTGTTAATCCTTGTAAAAACACAATCTGTTGAGTCATTCAACAAACATTTTATTTAACTGGATTCTGTGTGACGCACAACGTTCAAGAAGTAATAACTTGCACATTAGTAGAGTTACCCAGTAAAAAAAAAAAAGAATTATTCTTTTTTGATAAAACTGCCTATTTAATATATGCAGAGTTAGGAAGTAACTGCATGTAACAGCATTAAATACTTTATTTAAAGCTAAACATAACTAATCTATTTAAGATACATAAGGAAAATATGTGATTCAAAGTACAAGTATTTGTGAACATATTTAAAATCACAACTTTAGTTTAATTTTCTTTAAAAAGATGGTGTGAATTATGATTGCTCGATAACTGAAATTTACTGAAGCAGCTGAAACTGAATTGGCATTGCTAAAAGGAGCAAAACACTCATTTAAGGTCAAAAGTACCAAAGGTGAGCTAAAAATATCAAAATCTAGCTAAAAGCTAAAAGTGACAAAATATTAGCGAAAAAACAAAATAACAAAAAGCTAGCTAAAAGCATTGTAAGACTAGCTAAACATATCAATGGTCGTTAGCTAATGGCTAAAAAGTATCAAAATTATAGTTAAAACTTGCAAAATGGTAATAAATGTAACTTTTTAGGAGTTGAATATTAAAAAATAAAGACAGGAACTGAAAAGGTTTGCTCTGCGGGTTTGTTTTATGTATCCTGCACATGGAGACCGTTCGCTAAGTTTTCCTAATTGCAGTAAAAATGGAAGATATTAGTCTTGTTCTTCTGTTTTTCCACTGCATTTAAAACAATATATGAGATCTTTTGAAGTTGGGTTCTGTGGAAAAGTTGCATTATGAACAAAAAACACCTTGAGCTAACAGCTAATCCAACCAGATGTGGATTGCTTCTATCTGTGTTCTAAAAACCTTCAAATTGCCAATAATTTAACCTTTCAGAGTTAATTACACAGGATTCTGTGGTTATTTGCAAATGCAAATAGTGTCAGCAGCAGCCAGCTGTAGCACTGCTGGTGCAGCCTGGTGCACATTCAACAGGAACCTCATAATATTTCTGCAGGAGTAACTGTAATGTGAAACAGATGTTGGAGCGCTGGTTCATATGCAGCATTACATGAACCACTTCCTGGTTTAAGATGAAACGGTCCATTGTGGTCTTGTACGGTGACCAACGGGTGCAAACGGGTGCAAACGCGCAGCAAACGTAAAAGACTGCGTGTTTAAATGAAGTATAAACAAACCTTTCTTCCTCCTCTTGTGAGATTTATTTGCGGTTGGCAGACGTCTTCCTCCAAGTTTCTTTATGCTTTGTTCTTTGTTCGACTGCCCCTAGTGGTCTGGAGCACTTCCCTTTTTGTGGAGCGAGTTTGCAGCTGTTTCTCTGTTTGCAGCTGCTTTTGTGTTTGCGTGTTTTTGAGTTTGCATATGTTTTTTGTGTTTGCGTGTTTTTGAGTTTGCGTGTGTTTTTTGTGTTTGCGTGTTTTTGAGTTTGCCTGTTATTTGTGTTTGCAGCTGCTTTTGTGTTTGCGTGTTTTTGAGTTTTCATATGTTATTTGAGTTTGCATGTGTTTTTTGTGTTTGCAGCTGCTTTTGTGTTTGCGTGTTTTTGAGTTTGCGTGTTTTTTGTATTTGCGTGTTTGA
>JARVJN010000453.1:6014295-6028276 GCA_031763805.1 Argolebias nigripinnis
TGCGCCCTCACATGATGATCTCTCACCTGGAGGCTCTCAGCTCGGTCATAAAATTGCAGAAAAGCGATCTGACTCCACCTCAGATTACCGTATTTCTGGGTGTACGGGTCATCACCATTTTGTTCAAGGCATGGCTTTCAGAGGAGCGTATCACTTCAATATGTTTTTGTCTGGAAAGCTCTCAACTGGGCCAGAGAGTGACCCTCATACTCTACCGACACCTCTTGGGCCTCTTAACGGCAGCCATACCCTGTGCGCCGCAAGCGCTATTAAAAATGCTTACTCTGCAAATATGACTGAGCAAGCAACCACCCCCTGCCCCCCTCAGGCGAACAGGGAAGACCCTGATCATCTCAGAGTGTCCAACAGCCCTGAGGTCCCAGAGGAACCCTCCAGTGTCCATAACAGGTGCCCCACTGGGACGAGTATTGTCCCACGTGTTAACCACCATGGATGTATCCAAGCGGGGTGGGGAATGGTCTACAGAGACTGGAAGGCCCAAGGCCTCTGGAAACAACAGGAAACAAGATTACTCATCGGCTTCCTGGAACTGGGGCCAGTTCACCTATCTGTGAAACAAGAGCTGCTCATACGGTGCGCTCCAGGGTTATTGTCGCAGAGGGCGACACGTACCCCGGGCGGGCCAAACCACGGGGCAGAGGCCCTCTCAGGAGGGCCTCTTCTAGCCCCAGAACAGGGGCGGAACCCACGGCTCGTGGACCAGATCTAGCCATGGTGCAGCCGGGCATTCGTAGGTCTGTCCGCCTGCAAAACCAGCACGCTCTACGACCTGTGCCTCTCACTAAACGAAGCAGACGCAGATGCTCTGGCCCACGGCTGGCCAACAGGGGTGCTGCGTTGCGCCTCTCCCCTGTACCTCTGATTCAGGTGACGCGGGAATGCACATGCAAGGGAGCCCCCTCCCTGATATTAACGGCCCCCAGGTGACCATGAAGCCTGTGGTCCTTAGAAGTGTCCTCAATGTTGATACCATGGCAGCTGTCCCCCCACAGGGACCTGCTGACTCAAGCACACGAGCAGCCTCTCCACCTACGTCCAAGACTGTGGCAGATCTCAGCTTGGCTGCTGAGAGGAACAAGCTGATGGCCTCAGGCCTCCCCAGCAACGTGATAAACACAATCCAGGGAGCGAGAGCTGTGTCAACATAGACTCTCTATGCTCGCAAATGGCGTGTTTTTGAGGCTTGGTGCCTAAAAAGGAATTATATTATCTCATATTCCTGTGACTTGGTGCAGCTCCTTACCTTTTTACAAGACCTGCTGGAAAAAGGCCGTTCATTTTCCACCATTAAGGTGTTTTTGTCAGCCATCTCGGCGTGCCATGAAGGTTGGGGGTGGGGGGTAAAACACCCGGTGCACACCCTCTCATGATACATTTCATGAAAGGCGTACTGAGGAAAAGACCCCTCAGTAGGACTCTGGCCCCTGACTGGGACCTCCAGTTAATCCTGAACGCTCTTTGTGAGCCTCCATTCGAACCTCTGAGCAGCATTGATAGATTTGTTATCTTATAAAACTGTTCTACTTTTGGCTCTTTACTCAGCTAAACGCATAAGGGACCTCCACGCTTTATCTGTGCACCCAATGTGTACAAAGTTTGCCCCTGATGGGTCAAAGGTCACCCTGCGCCCTAACCCCGCATATGTTTCCAAGGTTCCAACTTTAAATCCCAGAAGTCTGGACTTTGAACTTTTTTCATTCCCTCCTGCTCCCATCCTCACTGAGGAACAGGGGAGGTTACGTGCACTCTGCCCCGTGAGGGCCTTGAGAGCTTTCATTGAAAGAACAGCTGATTGAAGGAAAACAAATCAGTTGTTTGTGTGTTTTGCCAATCCAGCTGCTGGCAGAGCCCTGTCGAAACAACGTCTCTCACACTGGGTGACTGAGGCCATTAAAAGGGCATACAGTAACAAAGTTCAACAGGTGCCCTCTAGGGTACATGCCCACTCCACTTGAGGCTTGGCCGCCTCGTGGTCACTTTTTAAAGACGTACCAGTTGCAGACATCTGTGCAGCTGCAAACTGGAGTTCAACAAACACATTTGCAAATCATTACAGTTTAGGCGTCACTGCATGTGACGTCACTCAGGCTGTCCTCTCTAACACACAGTAGGGAGCAGCCAAAAAGATGCCTGATGTATAAAGGCTGAAGTTCTTACAAGCATGCATTTTTACTGAGCATTTCAAGGGCGTGAATGAATTACGTTCCCATAGCAATAGTGTTGCACCGAGTGACTGACTGATGAGGGAACTGAAAGTTATGCACCATAACTCATGTTCCCTGAAGGAAGGGAACGAGGAGCAACACAGTTGGCCCTTTTCACTGCCAAAGCTCGATGAAGTGCACTTGGAGACCGTTTGGATGGGCGCTCACATCTTAAGTACCCAGAGGGCGGGGCCTCTGGGGTGACGCTGACGCCCACCTTCCATAAAGGCGTTAGTGTATTCCTTCAGGTAATCGCGCGGGGGCGCAATTCCCGTAGCAATAGTGTTGTACTGAGTGAACTGACTGATAAATGGAACTTGATTTCTCACCTGCAGCTGGAGAAAGTGAATGTGGCTGTAAACCTAGGAATCCCACAAGGAAACATATCTTTCATGGCCATTCAGATAAATAGTCGTGACTGTATCAAAAAAGTGTTGGAAAATCAAAATCTGAAAGAAAAGTCGACTAGAAAAGCCTGTTTTCAAAGAAACGTGAACATTTATTTTACAATAGAGGTACTTCCTATTGCTCGGTTTAAAAATTAAATAACTACAGCCAGTCTATTTTTTATGAAGACTCTTTATGTGTTTCTCAGCTTTCATGAGTTTCCTGGGGTAAATAACTGAAGAATGCTAAACACCATTAAAAATGTCTGTAGTAGAAATGTTGAAAAAAAAAATTATGAAAGCTATAAATAACAAGCCATTACAAAAAACATTCTTCTGTTATACAAGACCTTGAGCTCGGATGCACCCAGTGTACTGTAATTTTGGTTCACAGCAGACGTGTAGACTCATATATTTGTCGACGAGCTACCGCACAAAATTACAGGTCTCCTACTTCTTGTGACTCTTGGGAGTATTTTATGACATGGTCTTTTAATGATGGCTGAGAGCGGCTGTCCTCAGAAATATTATTTTCAAGTGAGTCAGCATGTGTTCTTACAACCACTCCCAGTTTATTTGACTCCAGAATCAGTGGCTGCAATTACAAAAATCCTCACTTATTTCTGCAGCCCACAACTGACAAATGTTTATGAAAAGCCAAGTCCCAAATGTCACGTCTTCTTGTGTGAATAAGACACACTCATCTTTAACACTTTAACATGACAGAGTCATTGTCATAATGAATACTACCTCAGGGACTAAACATTTTTCAGTTACCACTGAACACTGTGTCTATTCACAACTCACCATTTCTCAGAACTTTAAAAAATAAGTTTTTATCATTATGAAGGCCAACATTTAGATCTGAATTGTGACCTAAAATGTTTAAACATTTTGTTTTGAGCTGGAAAACAGTTTTTGAACAGGGAAGCCCCTTCTCACTTGGTCTTGCTGATTCACTTCTCTATTTGGCTGCGCGTCATTTGTACTAATGCAGTGTCATTCCCTATCTCTAATTTTGTTTCTATTTTCCCTTTTTATCATACTTATCTTGTGCCAAAAAAATGATGCAAACTTTTCTGACAAAATAACATTAGAGCCTGGAAATACCCAATGAGTAATTCTATGTTTATTTGATAAACACCCTTGAGGAAGGAGGAAGACATTCTATCAAATCTAAATTTCACAGTAAGAAAGTCATAAAGAAAAACAGAAAAAAATGTACATACATCTTTTAAAATGTTATTTTCTGTTGTGTGCACTGTTATTTGTCTATATTTGCAGCACTTAATGTGTTATTTGGAGCTCTGTGTATTGGAACTAAATGTGCATGCTTGTATATCAGAAATATTTATTCACCTTAGTGCACTCTGTAATTAATTAACTAATAAACTGTCATGGTCACATTTCAACAACTAGCCTTGGCCATATAATTACCATAAAACCAGCTACTGTTTTATTAGTTCAAAAGGAAAACAAATTAAGAAAGCGAGCAGCATGGTCATGTTTTGTGGGATATTCCCAGCTTGGAAATCAGTAAAATGACCTTATGATTCCAAATCTTCAGAATCAAGGTACAAAGTAAAACAAGCAGAGAAATATTCATAACCTCACCTAAATAAAATAAAATTTGTTTAGGCTCCTGCTTGTTGTAACACAACATTACTTCTCAAAATTCTCTCTCAAAGTTTGGCTTCCAGTTCAAGAGGACTTTTAAGAAAATGACAAGGAAGGATAGATGTTTCCTACAAAAATATGGTTCTTGGCAAAGTACCCAGAAATGGTACTCCTGGTAATTACTAAGAGCCTTTGTTTAAATTTAAAGTTGCAAAATCATCTTTGATAACGAAAAGTACATAATTATACCTTTGATAACCTTGAGGAACATATAGGTAAAATGTTTCAGTTTTAATCTTGTATGGGGCCTGTGAGGTAGGGTTTGCATAAGTTCTCATTTTC
The DNA here is from genome assembly GCA_031763805.1 of Argolebias nigripinnis. Lineage (NCBI taxonomy): Eukaryota > Metazoa > Chordata > Actinopteri > Cyprinodontiformes > Rivulidae > Argolebias > Argolebias nigripinnis. Next base: position 6,018,866 of record JARVJN010000453.1, read on the forward strand.
TCATCCTTCATAGTTCATACATGCATCTTATGGGAACAGCTAAGTTTAAATTGACAATTTTTGGTCAGAAAGGTAAAGATAAGAGGGTATAAAAATGTTTTACAATTTATAATGCCATGCTTATATCAAACTTGTGTAAAGTGGAAGAAATAAAGCATTTGAAATGTATTGAGATTATTCCTGTATTTTAACTATTTTGCATCTAATATATGATTAAATGTTTGCCACAGCAGCGGTGGAGGAGCTCCTTTGGTCATTGCTCTTCATGTATTTTTCTTCATTACTGTATTTTAATGCATGTACAGGTATACTTAAATAAATTTACAACCTCTATGTAAAAAAACACTTCATGGTCAGTGGCTATGCTTGATATATGGATTGGCAATTCCCACTAGGGGCAGGGTGAGGCAGAAGAGGCTGCTGTATGGTAAGAGTGCAACCTATAAAATGAAAGCAGCACAGAGGGTAGAAAACCTCAGTATTATGACTTTCTATGTGAGTGAGTTTCTTCTCATTTAATTTGCGCTATGACTTCTTCCACAAGTCAAGTTTATGCTTTGAGCATTTTGGCAAACAGAGAAAACATTTGTTCATTTTTGCCCTAAAAGGAGAAAGTCAAAGTGTCATTTGGCAACTGTCACTTGTAACTAAGGCTGAAACCGCACTGTGTTCTTCATCTAAGAGCAAGAGGTTCAGGAGGATGCCAGAATTGCTCTGCACTTTCCAGTACTCTAGCAGCCCAAGCCACTATCTAATAGAAATGTGGGAAGCAACTGACATTTCAGTTTTTCCTTGGTTACAACCATCTATCCACCTTCAACCCCTCTGTCATTAACTGTTCAGACTGATGATTTTCATTCCAGAAGCATATTGCTTATGTACTCTCAACTTAAAGACACAAAGTGGTGGTAAAAGCAAGAACACCTCTTTAACATGTAAGGTTTTTTACATACCAGGATGTTATCCTCTGCACTTCTGCAAAAGCAGAAGTTTTGGCATTTTGCTCGTTTAAAGCATTAATGTGCCATGGGTGCCACAGCCAATACAAAAGTAGAGGGAAAAAATTGGCAATGATGTTTGTGTAGCAACTCATGATGCCCATAAGTCTGAGAAAAGTGACAAGATTAATTCCAAACATGCTGGAGTCTGTTATATTACAATGAGGAAGATCTTTCATTAGTGGGAAGCACTGAAAACTGTGTACAAACTTCATAGGAATAAACATCTCATAAGCCTGTACCCCAGTTCAGAATATGCATTGCAAAAAAGAGCTATATGCCAACATCATTGGTAAAATAATAGACATGGCTTTTAGTGCACTTACTGTGATGTTTTTGGGGGGGCTGAGTTTCCTAAAGAAAGACAAGATCATAGCAGGATGGCTTGGGTTTGTATGTTTCCATCTCAACAAGCCACAAGATTTCTGTAAGAATATTTTCTGAACAGACAAAACTAAAGTAGAGGTTTGGTCATACATCATGGTAGAAGACTACCTACTGTCAAACAGAGATTGAGGGGTGATAATTTGGCCTTAATTTGCAGCTGCAGACGTAATAATTTAATGACCCTTGAAGTAATTGAGACAATTCATTCATTTTTTCCAGTATTTCAGTGTCAAACATGAGGCCATGTGTCTGACAGATTAAGTTTTCTCCAGATGGATTCACTCAACAGGACAGTAACCTATGACACCACACAATAAAATGGCAATAATATTATGAATCATAAAGAATTAAGATATCACAATGCCCCAGTTAATGGTGTGAACCTTTGGAAAATGTGTACATAAACTATTTACAAACTTCAATGAACTGAAGCAAAAAGTGTAAGAAAGGGTTCAAAATTCTCCAAAGCATGAAAAACTCACAAGGTCAGAAATTATTTGTCAAAATAGTGTGTAAATCAGGGCTCAACAGTCTATTGAACTGAAGGTAGTTCAGTTGTTCACACGCTGCTTCTACATTTCAATTGTTTTTGGTAAATAAACATTGACATTGATTATATGTAAGGAGTGTTTGGTTTTTCACATGACTGTGCATTCCTTCACTCTTGGTCTGAGATTTTCCAGAGAGTGGAAGATACTTTTTCAGCTCATAAACTTGTAAAACATAAAGTACCACCTCCGAAGTCCAATTGTATAGGTCACGGTCCTCATTGATTTTGATGGTGAACTATAGCAGAAGCAACTAGAATCTAGATTAAAAAGTTGTAAACCTGTCAACTTTAACAATGACTCAGCAGTTTCAGACCCTACAGATGGGCTATAAAAAGAAACTATGTGTTTCTGGATAAAATGTAGTGGCAGTAATTGATCCTAGTCATAAGTATATACAGTACAGGTAGTTACGTTTTTTAATTTGCTTCAAAATAACAAAATACATTAATGTATTCTGCTGAGATTTAAAGCAGTGACCAATGACTAAATACATGAACATTTTCAAATATTCCAAATTTTATGTTGCTCTAACCATGATAATCCCATTGCATCAACTTTGGTTTTGTTTAGCATATAATGAAAATGAAATAGCCTGCAGTTTTAGTTTGGTTCAGTTCTCCAGAAAATCCCCTAGAAAGATTTCAGTTGTAACATTGCTTCTTCAAAAAATATGCACGAGTTCCAATGAAAAGTGATAATTTTGTTCAAGTGAGTATTCACTTATTTTGTTCTTACCTTGTTATGCTGAGTGTGAGGTGCTGGGAGCACATTTTTATCCTGTTCTGAGCCTCCATGTGTGTCATGTGCTCTGTGCTGTCACCATTGATAGCCAGGATAGTGTCTCCTGGACACAGGTCACCTTGGGCTGCTTTGCTACCAGGTGTTACCTATAATTACATTCAACCACACACACACACACACACACACACACACACATACACACAAATCCAATCACACCCAGAAGGAAAAGAAAACCATTTAGAATGTCCAAGACAACAATTGAAACCAAACACCTATTATTCTACAACAAAGAGGTCAATTTAATGTTAGGTAAGACTGCTTGGATTTTAAATTCATGATTTTGTATTTTCCAAAGCATGTTAACATGACAACGAAAGGTACGAAGTCAGCCACTTTTGTATTTACATATAACATAAATGTCTCTTCATGTGTAATTTTTTTTTGTTTTGTTTTTTTGGATAAAAACCAAATCATAAACAACTTTTGTGATAATCAAGCAAAATCACAAGGCTATAAAGCCTTAGGAAAATATTTCCAAGTACATATATAAAACTTATACCCATACTGTATATCGGTTCGGTAGTGATGGTGCTTGGTTCTGTTGACAAGGCAGTGTGCCCTGCTTGTATAATGGCAGGGGAAACACTGACACACACACACAGATAGACAATTTAACAATTGTCATGAAATATTTATTTGCAAAAAATTGAAATTATTCTTCTTCTCATGTGACATTTTGGTTTGTTTATTTTTGCAAAGCAATTTTCCACAGTTTTAATTTCAAATACTTTCTTTCAGCAGTTAGAACAGTATTTATTTATTTAGTTATTTATTTATTCATTCATTTTCATTTTGAATTCCTGAAACTTGCAGGTCTGAGGGCATTTGAGCCTTGCAAGGAGGCAGAAAAGTGAAAACGAGAGTAGTGAGTGTATGTATGTGTGTTGGGGGGGGGGGGGGGGGGGGTTGCTCCAGCTAGTGAGCATGCTTTACCTTCACAGACATACCACATCTGAAATCAATTTGCATGATTGCAAACCTGCACAAATATCTTTCATATTTTCCTAAACTGACTGAGATTTTTTTTGCCTCTAGCTTGTAGAAAAAATATATACAAATAACTCATTTTTTTATAGTTGCTGTCATATTATAGGAGAAAAAGAAATCATATTTTAAAGAAGAGAAATGCATAAACAACTGTCAACGTGTCTCCGGTCTTCCTTTGTGGGCTCTATGCGTTGTCAACCAGTGACAAGTATTTGTTTGCATTTTTCCAAGACTTCAGACTTCCAAGATATCTAAAAAAGCTAAGTCTGGTCCTCTGGACTTTCAAAAAACAAAACAAAACATCAGGGGACTTCCAAGATAACTCAAGAGTTCTGTCAACATCTGTAGAAATACTCAAATGACTCTGAAGTTGAAGGGTTATCAGAGGTGGACAGATGGCCACGTTCTCTGCACTTGGCCTACTATCAAATGAAAAGATTTATGACAAACTTTGTGGACAATATAAGAAAAATAGAATGATGCCAATCAGTGTTTTTGGAGAAGAAGGGGGAGATACTGGAAGACTACAGGTATCTTCAACTGGACTGTAAATACTAATTTAAATCAGTCAGCTAGGAATAAAACTATTTATGTACTCAAAAAAGTTGATGTTTCTTGGCATTTGCAATAAAATAAGCTGGTGCTGAAGAGTAAACTATGCACTGATTTGCTAGGACATCAGCATCAAAATTTAACTAAAAGAACCTGAAACACATGTCTCTGCACTGGGTGGTTGCTCTGGAGCTGATGACAAAACAATGTTGCAAAGGTTGTTGAACAGAAAATATTGCACAATCTCTACAAAATGTATCTAATAAACTGACAGAGTACCTTTAGTCTAAAATGTAATTAGCTCTGCTGAAATAAGAACCCATAGAGGTCATTCCTGCCTACAGCAATAACCTGCTCCAAAGACTTTTCGTACAAGGACAGGACATTAAGGACAGGACATTCCTTCAGGATAACATCTACCTGTCTTAATTTTTCATTTAAAATTTTCACTTGTAGTTCTTTTGAATAGCTATGCAATGTGGAAATGTAATTTCCCTTTGGGATTATATTATAGGAGTTTTCCATAAAATTAAATTCCAGACAGAGTAAAGAAAGCAGGAATGTGTGTGATATGTGTACCAAACTGGAGCTAAACAGCAATGTCCTCAGACACAAGGGAACTTCTAAAATCATTTTCCTTTACAATACAAATAACTTTTGTCAAATTCAACCATTAATAAACATTCAATTTATTTGAATTTGTTTGAGCTTCTTAGATTATTTTTGATAAATCAGCTCCTCATGCATGTGACAGTAATTCATCTTGTTACAAGGTGCACAGTTTCAATTCTCAGACCTTCATATCCACTGCTTGACCTTACATAACCTCATAAAGAGATTTGATAGATGCAAAAGGCTGTGTTGTGTCTGGAACACTAAAACCTTCTGTTGCCTACCACTTACTCAGATATTAGTAATTTGGTCCAAGGTAAATACTGATTAGTATGGCTTGACGTATAGAGCCCAGAGACAAACATGGAGCTGCTTGGACCAACAACAACAAAAAAAGCAGGTTCACCAACTAAAAACTAGGTCTTTAAGAGCAAAAGCACACAAGTTCATGCTCCATGAAGCACTAATAGCTGACTCATGTGGTTCAAATGCAGAATTCCTAATTTACAACCTCTGACCACCCCAATGTCACCAATTCAGTTCCTGTAAATAGAGACGAGTGTGGGGGGTATGAGTAAGTTTGTGAGAAAAAGCTTCTGGGAACATTGCACTTGCAAAAAAGGTTGGCATAAACAACCGTACAACCATAATCCTGTAAATTAAAGATTTAGTCTTTATAAGAGGCTAACTAAAGCTTTTCTTAGAGTGGAAACCCAAACAGTTTCTTGCTCCTTAAAACATCTGATGACACGACATTTACTAGAAGTTAGGAGTTGCCTTTTCTCAATTGTCAAGACCTCCCCAGTCCTTTTAAATCTTTGTGTGCGTGTTGAGTCAGTGCCAGAGTTGTGACATAGTGGAACAAAGCAAATGCACATATGCAACCCCAACACATGCACACTATGAGTTGTATCATTTCAAGCTTAGACCAAGCACAGCACTGCATGAATCACATCTGACACACAAATGCACCGATACATTGGTATGGCTTTACCAAAATGGGAAGAATGAGACTGACATGAGAAATCAAACATTTCTATTGACATAGAAGTCCAACTTATGAAGTTCTAATAAAATCACAGTATTCTATACAGTAATTTCAGTTTAGTTATACTTATAACATCTAAAAAGTGAATTTAAGGTTTATTTAGGTTAAAGCATTTTTGAACACTATGATGCCATTTTGTATTTCTTTTTTTCTTACTCTCAAACCTCATAATGAAATTTACTGAATCTAATTTGACTGAAATTCAAAAAAATAAAATAAATAAAAAAAAAAAAAAACCTGTAACCTAAATTACTTTCATTCCAAAGTTGTGAACAAGAAAAGGGTGTTTCAAAATGACTGTTAGGGCAGAGAAGGAGAAATTCAAGTAGATTTAAATACATTTAAATATTCACTATGATGTGTTTTAAGTGTAAATATTATCAACAGCAAATTAAGTGCTCAAGATTTAAGCACCAATGCAAATAATCTTGTAAAAAATAAAAAATAAACTTTTAAAACAATGTTTGTGGAAATAAAACCTAAATATGACTTATTACGTCAATTGGTCACATTTATATAGCTGTCATAAAGAATATAAAATATAAATGCATTTTTTTTGCATTCTTGATCTGAACAGTATTAGAGCATCCTTGTAAATATACACATAAAACGAGTTCTATACAACCTGAATATTTTTAACGTTTGAACATTTTGAGCAACAGAAAAGGCAGAATGTAAAAGATTAATGTGATGAAGCATCTCCTTCACACTTTAGTCGCACATGTTTACACAACCACATGCGCACAGAGCTGTCACATTCCAACCCTCTCTCCCCTTAGTTAGTTTAGATCTTGTCAGTAAAGTTCATTATTTTTCCTCACCAGCTTAGAGCAACCAAGGGTGTGCACTTGGGGCTTCAGTTCAGGAAAACACATTAAAAACATCACTGCATGGCAAAAGTGGTGAGATGATTGATTTTCACTAAAAGGACGTTTCCATGATCATGACTTTAAAGGATTTTGTGCATTAATATTGCTGGGTTAATTAGGATTTTTGGAGTGAGAATGAACTTGAATACAGAATAAAATTGTATTTGTTAAAATTGTGGTTAAACCAAGTGTACTTGGCTTGATGTCTAGTGGGAGGAGCTAAAGTTGCTGCCGGACACTGAGGAGGCGGAGTGAATGTGTAAGGATGACAAATTGTGGGTACTATTGTATCAAGCTAACAAGGAAGGCAAATGTTTCACCCTTATGGAGGAGAAAATAAATACTGGGATGGTCTGAATACTTGACTTGCCAGTGAGTTTATCTGAAGAACTTTCATTCAGATTCAAGAACATGTTTACATGGAAAATAGCATCATGATAATTAACTACCGTGCACTTGAACATTTGCTCTTTTTATGTCTTTGGTACCACAAACATCTGGTTTTATAGTCGTTTAGAAGCTTCTTTTTGCACTGGTTTGCTAGTTGTGACTTTATGTTGCAAAGTGTTTTTCAGTGCAGGATTCCTTTTTTTAATACATTTTTTTCCTCTCCAAAGGTTTTCAATGGGATTTAAATCCAGACCCTTTGCTGACTGGTTTAAAACAGTTATAAATTTCCTTTTCCATGTATTTTTTTTAAGCAGTTGAATTTATATACAATAAGATTTTGTTTAAAGATTCACAAACATTGCTTTAAGCTAAACGTATAATTTTGCTAACACAGTTTGCTGTAAAAGGCAGACTTTTCACCTATTTAATTACTTGATGTATATATCTTTATCCATACAAAATAGTCCAAACATTGTTCCAGTCTCCGTAAATTATTTTGAAAAACAATCAAAAATGTTTGTCAAAGTGGTCTTAGCAAATGTTGACACAAAGTATGTAAAAGTGGACAGGAATAAAACATTTGTTCATTGCAGGTCAGAGTATATCAATCAAGGAGCAGAAATGACCTAAGTTGAAATAAAACTTTTTTTTAAAGTGTCTTGTTTTCCATTAAAATATACTAAATAAATCAGTTCCAACAAAGTTATCATTAACAGAAATGGCACATGGCAAATGAGTCTCATGTTATTCCTTAGAACAATGAATATTGGTAAAAGTGTAATTGAAAAGCAAAATGACTGAAAATATGCCAATGGGAAAAAAAGTGAATATTTGTGCATGTTTAACTTTATGTAATAAAACTAGATTAACTCCTTACATTGCTATGACGTCACCCTCAGGGCAACATTACGTTATTACTGCTTTTACCTGCATATCCTGTACCCCTGTTTCATTCAGATCAAAATCTAAACTGTTAAATATGCTTGACTGGAAAGATTTGCCAACTTAACGCTTTAAACATAGATGATCTTTTACCTAAATGAAAATGTTTCATCCAAACTGGTCACCTAACGTGTCTAACCTGCAAGTCCCTACATTCTGTATAGTTATTTGTTAGCTAAAGTAAGTTGTCGTATCCAAAAAATTGCTTGCAAAAATGAATTCCACAGAGGCACTTGGTGCTGGGTGGAAACGCTGAATCGCATGTCTCTGGTGCAGGAAGAATAAAAAATCATTCCTGGCAACCAGTCAGTTAGACGCCTTTGTTTGCTTATTGGACATGTGATAGGAACCATGGTTATGACCTTGGTGACACAGTGAATAGTGAATACATAGCCTTGGGTGTGAAGTTCAGACTGGTGTGTGTTAATCACACTCAAACAAAGAGGCTGTAGCTGCCAAAAGTAATAGGTAATGCTGTGGAAGATGATTAAACATGAGGTGCTACAGACCAGAAAAAGGAAGACAGTGGAATTTGTCTACGGTCCGTGATGCAATATATAGTCACTCCATTACACAAATATGCTGTCAGTTTAATACCATTTCTGACTGGTTTTAGAAAATTGGAAGTGTTATTGCTAAAGTTTTAACCAAGTCTTTGGAGCAAACACAATGAAAATGAAGTAGGTGATGTAATGTGAAATCCATAATCCAACATTTTAGAAAACAAAAGACTGCAAATATGCATTCTTCCTGAAGGGTTTCTTCCTGAATCCACAATAGACTACTCACTCATCACATGTTCTGGCTTTTTTGTGTTAAATGAGGACAAATGTTCACAGTTAATGGACTGATTTAATTTTAGCAACAACTATAGCAACTCAATTTTAGGTAGTAGGTTTGAGACCAAGCTCAAGGTCTTGTTCCTGTTTGAGTAAACCACATCCTCTCTGAAGAATTTCTTCAAAAAAAGGAACCAGTTATCTTTCAATTGCATTGTTTTTGAGCTTCAACATCTAGAATTTAAACCTAAAGATGACAAGAAACACTGAAGTCCAAAGCTGACTGTTCTTATTTGGTCAGCAGTATTCAAGAAACAATCCATGTGGTTTTGGGTCACATGGTCTGGCTCTGGTATGCGGCAGAGATGGAAAGACATTTTCTAAGAGATTAAAGGGCACAAAGGACATTGAGTTTAGTAGGTATGTAACTGCTAAAGCATGCTACGTTGTTTTTGTTAAGTCATATTCAGCCATTTCAATGCCCTTGAAAGGTCA
>JARVJN010000453.1:6191928-6202290 GCA_031763805.1 Argolebias nigripinnis
TTGGAGTTTTGCTTCCTTAGAGACACTGGACATCAGGAGAATTTTGTGAAACTGTGGGAGATTTAAGAAGGTTTTATGCACCATTTCTGATCAGGGAGAACTACAATACAACAAGCTCCTCATGTAATTTTATTTTAAGCTTGTCCTGATCACATTTTTTAACACTGTCGTGTTAATTTATTGTGTAAATAAAGTTTTGTTAAAAATCAAAATCTTCTTCTTCTTCTTAATCATCATCTTCATCATCATCATTTTCATCATCATTTTCATCATCTTCTTCATTTTCATGAGCTTCATCATCATCATTCTTCTTAATCATCATCTTCATCTTTTTCTTCCTCATTTTCATCATCTTCTTCATTTTCATCAGCTTCATCATTATCTTCTTCTTCATCATCATCATCGTCTTCATCAACATCATCTTCATCATCTTCTTCTTCTTCTTCATCACCTTTTTTCTTATTAGATCATCTGAGCACCCATTAGATTATAAAGAAGTACTTTTAGCTGTTACTACTGCACACCTACAGTGCAACTGCAGCATAATTCTACCTTTTGAAAGTTGTAAGTCTCAATAAATGACAAACAATGACAACATAAATATTGTACATCGTTGAAAAGATAAATTAAATATGCACGTCTTAGTTTTAAAGAAGAAAGTTTGCTTCAGGTTTTGTTTCCTAATTGGAGTTAAACAGTTTTTGAAAAGCCAGTTTTACTTTTTTGTTAGACTAGAAATTCCTAATTGAAGTAATTTACAGTAGTTAATTATTTCTTTAAAAACTATTAGAAAGTGATGCAGTGCTGCAAACTAAACGTTTGCATGTGGAAATTCTACAAGCCGACGGCATTAGTTTGGACTGCAGGGATAACACAGATGTACAATGACTCAAGTCCTGCTTGACATAATGGGAAAAAAATACTCTTTTGTTAGGATCATCTGGGTTTTAAGTCCTTTTTTTTGTGGCTCAGTTAATTCAATTCAGTTTTTATTTATAAAGTGCCAAGTCATAAGAAAAGTCATCTCAGGCCACTTTACAAACAAGTAATCAGATTCAATTAAAATCCAGTTGTACGTGATTGAGTTTTCTTCTCTTAACATCAAAAACATATGTGGACTTCCAGAACATGGATTGTGATTTTTTTTTTCTTTTTTTTTTTGAATATGGAAAAAAAAAAAAAAAAAGAGAATGTAGAAAAGAACACAGTGTTTGCTTACTTTAGTGGTTTGGACAGACGGTCCTTTTCTGCAATTTTTTTAAAGAGGCCACTAAATACACAAGTACATTGACGCATGTTATTATAAGATACTAACTCAAATTTATCATTTATATAACGACATTTTCATCCACAGCTATGTAAAAAATATATATTGCGTAACATTTTTATCCACCTTGCATGATTATTACTATCCACTCACATGGAACGCCAAATACTTGATACTTATAATGTTTAGAATTTATCCAATTTAAGTCATGATCCCAAAACATCTTGTAAATATTCCTATTTTCTGTATTTTTTTTAAGGAAGTGTAGTGTTTGGGGAGCCAATCACAGCCAGCCTGGGGACTGATGGGACACATTACTGGAGCAAGAACTGGGCCAAAGCTGCTTCTTTTGTTACGTCACCTCCTCTTAGTCCGGATCCCACCACTCCAGACTATCTGAACACACTGCTGGCAAGGTGAGCGCCACTGTGACTCCCTCTGGTTTGGGTGTTGTTTACCACTTTTTTTCCCCTCCGTACTTTTTAAAATCACATTGTGTCCCAGTATGTGCTGAAAGGACGCGACGTGAAAAAGCTAGACGACAGTTTGCAAATGAACACAGGGACAAAGAAAACTGAACAGTTTACATTTGGAGGAAAAAATGGGAGCCTGCACTTCCCCGGCTGTGAAGTATGAGGGTGGTAGTATCATGTTGTGGTGGTGTTTTACTTCATGAGGAATGTGATGTGTAATGCGTGTTGTCATCTTATACAATGGACCGAGGTTGGATCTTACATTGTTTATTTGCACAAATTGTTTTCTGCTACTAAGATAGCTAGTAACCCACTGCAATGCCGGTCCTCTAACACCATATTTACTCAATTTGTCGATGAGAATGGTATGATCCACAGTATCAATGGTCTTTTTTTAAAACAACAAAAATCCCAAGACAATATTTTTTTTGATCAACTGCAGTAGATATCAATTCAATCACTTCTATTATAGCATTGGACGTAAACGTTTTTGCTCTGAATCCATACTGACTGTTACTTAAAATGTTATGTTTACCAATGAATTGGTCTAATCTAATTACAAATAATTTTTCTAAGATTTTTGAAAACTGTGGTAGCAAGGATATTGATCTGTAGTTGCTAAATATGCCTTTATCACCATCTTTACCACCAGCAAATTGATTTTTTTCCACTATGGGAGTGTGGTGTCTGTGATACTGCAGTTTGTTTGTGGCTCCTCGGACTGAAGAAGTCCACTGGATGAAGGATGAAACATCTCAGCAAAAAATAAATAAATAAATAAATAAACCAACCAGATGACCTGACTGAACATTGTTGGAATTTGCTTGTTGCTTAAACACTTCCATGCGTTTGAAAAGGTCTTCTTGTGTACCCAGTTTGTTTTGCTGGTTTAATTTCATCGTCCTGTTTCCCCTCCTCCCAGCGGAGACCTGAGTGTGACTGGCAGCGCTCACTGCACCTTCAGCGTGGCCCAGAAGGCCATTGGCAAAGACGACTTCACCCAGATCCCAGAAGGTGTCAATGGAGTGGAGGAGAGGATGACACTCATTTGGGATAAAGCTGTGGTGAGGAACAGTTAGGCTTCTTTTTTTTTCTTTTTTTTAGCCTCTTGGGTCATTTTGACCCAAGAGCAGCAGGAGGGATGCATTTTGGAAAAAGCACATCCAAGCGAGGCACCTAAATGAAAACACAGGCATAACATGGCATTTGTTTTTACTGAGCATTTTTCGCTCTTTACCCTGTTCTTCATCGTAAATCTTTCATCTGGAATCTTTGTTCTGACATTTTCATTCTCCTCAGGACCGCTTCCGTCAGTCAGATTTACATCTCTGTCTTTTTATGGTCTTTGTTTTTACAATAAAGTCTGTTCTCCATGTGATTTATCTGTTTCAAACTTTTTCCTCTTTGCCTCAGCTTTCCCTCAATTTCTTGTTGTCACATTTTAAGATTTATTTTTATTTGTATTATAATCTCTACAATCATATTTCCCTTTATGCCACTTGCAGTAATCACTTCCTGTTCTTCTGCAATTTTTCATTGTCAGTAAATCGGTACTTGACTTTCTGTGGTTGTCGCTAAAATCAGAGTGACTTTCCCAGAGGAACAAGCATCTAAATAGCTTCAAACGCTGGATCCTTTAAATCTGTTTCTCTGTACCCACAGACAGTTTTCATCTAAGATGAATTGGTGATATTCTACTGTGCACACACCACCCTCAATTTTCTATCCAATTTCAAGTCATTTCGCCTCACTGGAGGAACTAAAACATACCATGTGTTTATTATTGCCTGCTGCCAAAAACCTTTAGGTGGATAATAATGGTTTCACTTGCGTGTTTCTCACAGATCACCGAATGAAAGTTAATGAAACTTTCAAAAAACTAATTATTAGATGTGCATCTACAATTGATAACATGTCGGAGTCGACTCGATTCAAGATGACCGCCGCAGTCAAATGACTATAAAATACACAAAAATTACTATGAGTCAGTTGATTTTACAGATATTGACGTACAATTTGATGAAGCTGAGACTGATGTACTGGTACAACAAATGTTCTGAGTGCTAAGAGATCTGTGCAGATTTCAGGAAATAATAATTTATTGTACCCTACATCTGATTCACTTTCACCTTCAACTTGAATAAAGATGGCTGCCACAGAAAAACAATCGAAGAACAAAAACAGATATTTTCAGTCAGTTTTTTCAGATATAGAGCTAGTATTTGGTGTGGAAGCCATTTGATTAATTGACTGTAATGACTATAACTTTTATCATTATTCAGAAAAAAATACTTTTGTTTTGCTCATTCAACCTTTATACATTTATATACATATGCAGTACATTTATACATTTATTTTAGTACGTATTCAACTATTTAAAAAAAGGTGGTTTCCTTCAAGGAAATCTACAACTTTAAATAATCCTGATAATATTAAATAATCCTGATTTGAGATATTTGGATTTTTGAGAAAACATCAAACCCGTGTTAGTAAAGCTTGAAGTTTTAACATATTTCTTTCCTAATGTCTAGTTTATTTTGCACCATCACAGATAAATCTGTTCTAGCATCTTCTTGAGTAATACAGAATAAAACAATGAAGTATGACATTTGCTTTTTAACCCACTTCATGTTTATGTGTGCCAGTTCTTGCACTTAGCACATATTTTCCTACTTCTCCCCTTGTTTAGAAATAACTTTAATCCCGTTTGTTTGCTTTCTCACTCAGACCACAGGTAAAATGGACGAGAACATGTTTGTGGCCGTCACCAGCACTAACGCCGCTAAAATCCTGAACCTGTACCCTCGGAAGGGCCGGATTGCCGTGGGTTCTGATGCCGACCTTGTCATCTGGGACACAGATGCTGTTCGCACCATCACTGCCAAGACTCACAACTCGGTGTGTTTACAAGTCAATGCTTGTGTTTGTATTTGTGCCAGGGTCCAGTTAATCTTTACTCTACCTCTTGGATTCTATTCCCATATTATTGTGTGAATGTTTATGCAGCATTCACTGTAATCCATTTTTCTTCTGTACATTTTTCAGTGAAGTTCTTGTCCTGCAGTTTTCAAGCTATTTCAACAAATAATAAATGTTCAGCTCTTTCAGGACAATCCTGCTATGACTTTTGGTATTGGTGCAACTTTAGCTGTTTGAAATATTTGGCCTTTTATGCCATTTTCTTCACATGAAATTAATTGAGCTAATTTTAAATCCTTCAACTCTTTTGATCTTTTTTCAACCTTTTACTGCTCCTTTCACATTTTGTTCTGCTGCATTCTTTCAGCTTCCTTGTCTAAATTTAATATTTTCCCCCCCAGCTGCTTACAGCTAATTTCAGCTGTTTTAGATAATTTCCACTTGTTTGCTCATGTCTGCTTCTTTCAGCCTAATTAACTTATTTCTACTAATTTCAGCTTATTATGCTCCTTTCAGCTTATTTCTGCTAGTTTCAGTTATTTCAGGGGCGCTTTAAAGGCTGCTCACTGCACCACCTGGTGGTGGTTGGGTTAAACACAGAGACGAATTTCGTCTGGGTATGGGAAACATACACAGATGACAAAAATGGACATTTATTTATTTATTATTTATTATTTAGCGGTTTTAAGGTAATTTTAGCCTTTTCAGCTAATTACACATTTTGGGCACTCGTAAGATTTTTCTGCGTGATTCACCCAAAAATTGTGCTCCCTCCACTTCCTACTGGCAATGATGTTTCTTTCTGCTTTTATAGCTACATTTCAGCTGGCTTTTTTTTTTTTTTCCTGCTAATTTCAGCTTCTTTCAATTTTCACTTCTTTGTGTTGATTTCTGCTTCCTTCAGCAAAAAAATGTGTTCTTTCATCTTTCTTCTGGTAATTTAAGCTTTTTTTTTGTTTGTTACATTTTTAGCAAATTTCAGCTGTTTTCAGATAATTTTTTTCACGGTAATGTCTGCTACTTTCAGCCTAATTAACTTTCTGCTAATTTCAGTTCGTTATGCTCCTTTCAGCATTATCTGCTATTTCAGCTACTTTTTTGTTGTTGTTGTTGTTTTGTGTTAAATTTAACTTTTTTTTTATAGCTAATTCCACATTTTATTAACTCATTTCAAATCTTTCCACTCCTGGTAGTTTAAGCTTCTTTGCCTATTCAGTTACTTTTCAGCAGTGTTTTTTTATTTTTATTTTTTCAGCTATTTTAACTAATTTCCAAATTGTTGTGCTAATTTCTGCTTATTTAAAATTCAGCAAACATGTGTTCTTTCTACTTGCTTCTGCTAACTTGGGTTCGTTCTTACATTTCAGCTACATTTCAGCAGGTTTTAGCTAATTTCAGCTGTTTTTCAGCAAGTTCTTTAACAACAAGTATTCACACTTTCTCAGGAAATCCAATTTCTCTAGTTTGTCCTTCCCCTCTCCATCATTGTTGCCTCTTTTAAGAAGGAAATGTGCTTCTTTTTTTAATGCTCCACATTTAAATTAGTGAACTGATGTCCGTTATAACTGAATATCTGTGAAATAACGTCTCAAAGAGAAAATATATTACAAAATAGATGATTGTTTTTGGAGTGAGTTCAGTGATCAACGACTGTGATAGATGCCTTGCATTCTACATCTGTCTGTGCAAGACTTACAGCGAGGGAGCACATTTTTGAACTGCTTCCAGAAAGCTCTTAGTTCCTCTCAACGGAAATGAACTCTCAGTGGACATTGGCGACTAATTCCCCTCACGCTGCTCTCGTCACATGACCCAAAGCAATCCAAAACCGCTCAGCCAGGGTAAACCCATGTTACAAAAAAAAAAAAAAAAAAGATAAAAAAAAAAAGGGTTGACTTATTCAAATACATTTTCCAAAATCCTTTTTGTGGTTAAACCAGAGCAAATCAACTGTATTTGATTGTGTGTGCTGTATAATCAAGGAATGGAAAAAGTGGATTCAAAGCAAACCATTTATTGCAGTAATTTGTCATAGTTAATTCTAACATTTGAAAAATGACAACAACAAAAAACTGGATTTTTTTCTTTACATAAATATTTTTTATAAATTGTTGGTTTTGAGTGGGGCGGGGTGGGGATCTTACCAAAAGCAGAACATATCTCACTACACAGTGTGATCAGAGTCATAAGGTGGTGTTTACTTTATTATATTTTTCAGTCTATAAAGTGCATTAAGCAAAATACAGATTTGAGTACTGTACCACATAAAATCGGTTCGAAGTCAGTAAGCACAACCAGAATTAATACATAAGGCGCACCAGATTATAAGACTCACTGTTGATGTTTGAGAGTCAGAGAGTCAGAGAATCTTTATTGTCATTCCCACCACATGTGGTACATGTGATGAAATGAGATTATGTGCACATGGTCCCAGTTACATCCAACAGTAAAATGTAAGAGAAGAACAGTAATAACATCTAAGATATGAACTAAGAACCTTATAAGAACTTATAAGAACCTTATAGTAAAAAATACAATATATAAACAATATAAATACAATATATACTGTATATTTATATATATATATATACAGACAGACATACTGTATACATTATTTATATATGCAGTATATCTATCAGTTCAGCTACTAAATGAATTATTAAGTTTCCTAAAATAATAATGTTCTTAAACTGATGTAGTTTTAGATGCCATTGTGTATTCAAATGTAACATTACAACTACATTAAAGGCATGCTATACTTATCCCATCACAGATGTGCTTTTATTCTAGCTGCTAATGTTTCAGGACCAGGACCTCTAAATACACCTTGAACGCACATCTTCCTTCACACATGCCTGCTGTCAGTCCACCTGGTATGTGTTAGGCAATAAGGTTTGTGTTGCTGCACAGACATTAGAGGATAGCAGTGGCAGCTCAGCTGTGCAGGAAATTAAGGCTTTGGCAGCCTGGGACAAATCCTGCTTCTACTGAAAAAAACACAAATGAGGGGAAATCTGCATTTAGAAGCAACGTATATTGTTTCATTTAGAGTTTAAGTTGAGAAATCAATAAGTGGGATGTTTAGTTGTTGGGTTGTTTTGTTGCCGTGAAAACAAAACACTGAGTAAAACTGGACTAATAATAAACTTTCCGTAACTGTACATTCATAGGTTCTTACATAATTATGTCACCCTTTTATTTCCTGCTCACTATCTTGCCAGAAAAAGAAAAAAAAAAAGATTAAAAAGTACCGCACAAGAGCACAGCAACTCCCAGTGTTAAAAGTTTAATACCCAGAAGACCATACCTGAATGACCCGAGCTCATTGTGTTAGCTAAATACCTTCCTCAGGCTTTGCTGCTTGGACACAACTTGTTGTCAACATAACAGCTCATGAATGCAGAAAGAAAAAAAAGACAAGGAAAAGGAGCAACTGAAACGCACCGAAACACACTCGGCTCGGTCGTGACATCATGTTTGGCATGCTGTAAGTCTTAGTTATGTCCTGTCCTGAATTTGGACGGCAGCAGAAGACGGGGCCGTGTGCAGAGGAAATAAGCAACGATGGAACAAGGGGCGGGGCCTGTCAGCGATCACAAACATGCTGAGGATGGTGGAAAATGCTTGATAAA
Organism: Argolebias nigripinnis; assembly: GCA_031763805.1. Taxonomy (NCBI): domain Eukaryota; kingdom Metazoa; phylum Chordata; class Actinopteri; order Cyprinodontiformes; family Rivulidae; genus Argolebias; species Argolebias nigripinnis. The sequence goes on from JARVJN010000453.1 coordinate 6,200,220, forward strand.
AAAAAATGTCAAGGAATAGTTAAGTCAATGTGAAAACGTAAGAAGAAAGATTGTTTAGTACCATTAAAAACAAGAATATAACCCAGAACGAGCGATGTGAAGGGAGTTAGGAAGGACTAGATGTCGAACCAAGCGAGAAAGGGAAACACCGTGAAGATCTTCCAAGGTGGCAGCTGGATGATGGCAGCTGTTTCTTTAGGCCAGACAAAACAAGGAGATGAATGAGGGAGAGATGGGAGGATTTTCTAGAACGATTCAAAACCACATGAAAAAATACCCTCAAATGATCAATAATTATGATTAATGTATTTATCTTTTCTTGTGTGTTTTTAGGCTGCTGAATACAATGTGTTTGAGGGCATGGAGCTGCGCGGTGCCCCCCTGGTGGTGATATGTCAGGGGAAGATCGTTCTGGAAGACGGAAACCTTCATGTCACCTCTGGAGTGGGACGCTTCATTCCCTGCCCTCCCTTCCCTGACTTTGCATATAAGCGCATTAAAGCCAGGAAGCAGGTAAAAAAAATAAAATAAAAGTGTTTAAGTACTTTTGTTTTGCAGCTATCACTTAGGAGCAATAAGAGGCCACAGTAGATCAGTGATCAGTGCCATCGTCTCATAATCATGAGGCTGCAGGTTTGAGCTCAGGTTGCATCATGAAGGGATTTTGGGTAAAATGATTGCCAAATATTTTAGGCAGGTTTGCTTGCTGCAACCAAAAGAACTTCTTAACAGTGATGGATTTTAAGTTTTTATGGTCTTGCTGGTAAAACACTGGAACAATACTGATGTAAAGCAAATACATAATAGTAATATTTAGGATTTTGGTCCCTTTCCTGAAAATTCCATCATTATAAAAAGTCACAGATTAGACTTAAAGACTACTGGTAAATTCTTTATCACACACTGTTTTTTTTGTTTTTGTTTTTACATTTTTGGGCTCTAGTGGCCTTTATTGTAGAGGATGAGGGCGAAACGGGGTAGAGAGAGGGGAGAGACACTGCAGAGAAATAGCTCGTCGGGTCTGGGACGTGAACCCGCGATGCCTGCAGAGAGGCCCAGCCTCAGAACATGTGCCGCGCGCTTATCCCTACACCAAAGCGGCGGCACATACTTATCACATTTTTAACAACATACTTATCACGTTTTTACGACATACTTATGATGTTTGTACAATATAATATCATGTTTTAACGACATACTTATCACGTTTTTAACAACATACTTATCACGTTTTTACGACATACTTATGACGTTTGTACAATATAATATCACATTTGTACAATTCACTATCACGTTTGTACAATATAATTTCCAAAATTATTATTTAATGGTTGACAGCAATAGCCTTTCGTATGGGGATGACTCTCAGCTACTACCACGCCTAACTTTACCTCAATAGCTGTCAAATTGGAAGTTAAGTTTGTTTGCTGGCTTGGTTTGATCATCTCTGTTAAACCGTTTTGTCTCAATAAGTTTAATTTTTTGTAGATGTCCATCCGATGATTATTTCCTAACAGTTTCAATAAAATCTAACTGATGGTTCATGAGATGTTTTACTAACACGCACACAGACAGGTTTGACGTGAAGAGTTAACGCCAACATTTTTATTACACATGAAGTGATACAAGTAGTGCTTGGGGACGTTTTGCGAATTAATCTTAGATACCACTTTACCAAATTTTAGCTCCTTACCTCTAAAACTGACTGAGACTGAGTTGTGTGCATTTTTGCGTTTTCTAAAATCAGTTGGCTGTGGCGGCCATCTTTAATCAGACTGACTTCAAAAGTTAAATGTTGATAGAGGAATATCCAATGATTATTTTCTAAATGTTTATTTGAAATCCATCCAGTGTTTCTTGAGATATTTTGCTAAAAGACACAACAGACTTGCCTTGATTACAATTCAATTCAGAAATACAGGTAGTCCCCGGGTTACGACGGTCTCGAGTTACGATGTTTTGCGGTTACGAACGCACTCCCATTGAAAATCATTGTTTCAATTAGTGTGGTTTATGCGCCTTTACACCAGAAAATATGGTACCAAAACGAAACTTACAGGAGGGAGGGAGG